>PVKZ01001799.1:0-295000 GCA_004027375.1 Macroglossus sobrinus | reverse complement strand
AGGTGAAGGGAGAGAGTTCTGGCGTTGGCCGCCCTTGGTTTTGGGGCCCTCGGGTCGGATGCGCAAGCTGTGGGTCACCGCACTGCTGGGCAGTGCTCAGTCTAGCCGCGTGGCCAGGCCTGCACCTGGCCTGACCGTCTCTCCGTGTCCCCCACCCCGGGACCCTCCGAGTGTGGATGTCACATGAGCCGTGAGCTCCCCCGTGGGCACAAGGTTCAGCATGGACGCAAGGGCTCCTGGTTGCTGTGGGTGCAGCTGTGGGGGAAGGGGTGCTTAGGGGTTCACCCCCGTTTGCCAACATTAGCTCAACTGCTCAGAAAGCCCGGGTTTGAGGAGTATCTGGCTGCGTTGCTCAGCCTGCTAAGTGGTCATCAGTATTCAGAGACCCAGGGCTGAGGATTATGGTGTGGTGTGGGGGACTCAGGGGTCAGTGGCTGGAAGTTGTCTGTGAAGAGGCCTCCGGGGCTGCCCTGCTGCTGGCCTGGGCTCTGTAGAGCACAGAAACTGTTCCCATGAAGCCAGGCTGCTGCCTCTGAGGGCTGCCTGGTCACACCCAGCCAAGGCCAGGTCTGGGCCGTTAGCCGGTGACCCAGGCCCAGCCGGGCACAGGCAAGCCGGACTGCTCAGCTCAGCTCTGGGGCCCACCATCCATCATCTGTCATGTGTAGCCACAGCTGAACTGCTCTCCTGGACCATCTGGAAGTCCCCAGGAGTGGGGAAGGACACTCCATGAGCCAGAGAGGAGTTAGGGTTGGGGGCGGGGCAGCAGGGACAGTAGGTGAAGGCCAGATGCCCTCAGAGGAGACCCTTTCCTGGTCACTCTGCACTGCCCTGGTCTCTCCAAATACTGGTTTAACATGGGTGCCCTGTTCTGGGTGGTTCCCTCTGAGCTGCCAGTTTGGCAGGCAGATCCTGTATCCAGCTGGTGGCCAACAGTGATCAGTGCGCATGGCAGACGGAAGCCCAGGGGCCATGGGACCCCAGAGGGACATCTGGCTTGCCTAGAGGAGCGAGCACCTTCTCAGAACTGGTAACCAGAAGCCGAGTTTTCACATGGACGAGAAGGGGAGAGATGGTTTGGGTGGGGGCACTGGCTCATCACCACTGGTCTGTCTCCAGGCCTGCCCAGGGCTTTGCAGCACATAATAGGTGCTCACCGAGTGTGTGTTGAAACCAGTGACCAATTAGTCCATATATGGATGTGGAATGCGTGTCCAGGGAAGAGGTGGCTTGGTCCAGCCCACTGCAGGAGGCTGGTGGCAGGTCTCTTTGAAGGCCGTGGAGGCCACAACCAGGTGGGAAGGGTGACCATCGCCCAGTACAGAGCAGAGCCCCCAGGCTCAGGGCCACGTGCTAGTTAGTATTCCCAGATAACTGCCGAGAAACTCTGCACTCCCCCATCCCCGCCCGGGCCCTGGGCAACCTCCCCCCTCGTCCACTCCTTGCTTCCCAAAGGCCAGGCTGCTCTGTCCCCGGCCTTGTGTCTCTGTCACAGGCGTCCAGCCAGCCGCCTTGGGACCTGCCAACCCTGCCAACCTTGCAATTCAGGCACTGGGGGGTGACCCTTTCTGCTGCCTGCTGATGGGGCTGCTGCTGGCCGTCAGCTGAGCCCGCAGGGGTGCTGGGCAGGCCACAACCAGGGCCGTAGGGCAAAGGCTGGGAGACTCGAGTGGCTCCAAGAAGCTACGTGGAGTGGAGAGCAGGCCTGGTCCCCGAGCAGGACTCGTCCAGCCACCTCACCTCTTTGCAGCCAGGGGTCGGCCAAGGGGCAGGAACGCCAGCCCCACCCCGGGCCGAGACTGGAGCGTGCGCCTGGGCCTCTGCAGTGGCCATTTCCTGATGCTCTCCTATGCATCCTTCAGGGCCCAGCCCAGAAGGCCCCTCCCTCCTCAGGGGGCGCCCTTTAGTATCTGCAGCATGCACCCTCCCCCAACTTGGGACCCCTGCACTGCGGCAGGCATATAACTCTGTCTCCCCCCGCCAGCCTCTGCTGGAAGGTCTCACCCCTCTCCACTGCCCCTCACCGAGCGCCTGTGTGTGCGGGGGGCTCTCTTCCCCTTCTCAGCCCCACCTCAGTTTCTTCCTTTGGAAAATGGAGCTCGGGGTCCATTCTCAGCAAGCCCTTCCAGGGGTGCCAGGCACGCCATCCCCCCCCCCCAACTCAGGGTCCTGCTGTGTTGAATGAATAAATGACTGTGTGTCCTCAGCCCTCTCCAAAGCCCCTGGGAAGACGGAGGCCTGTTGTGGGTACACCGGGCCCCAGCCTGGGTGGCGGGGGGACGGCCGGACAGAAAAGCGAGTGGGGGGAGGAAAAGAGGAAGTGGAGCAAGCAGAGGAAGGGGGAGGAGCCGGGTGGGAGAGGAAGTGAACAGGTTCTTCGCTTGGGAAATTCGCCCTGGCGGGGAGTTTCGGAGCTGTCACCCAGCCCGCAGGAGCCCGGCCAGTGGGGACTGCACCTGCCTTGCTGGTGCCGCTGTTTTCTCTCTGTGGTTCCCCCACCCTGCGAAGGCCCCCAGGCCAGGGGACCTTGACAGGCCACTCCAAAGGACCGGTCCCTCACCCTCTTCTGGGACCAGCCACCTTGCCCTGGGGGTTAGACCCTCACCCCTGCCCCCGCTGCCTGCCAGGTGGGGACCCCAAACTCTGCTTCTCGGAGAAAGAGACTGAGGCGGGGGGCTGAGAAGGGGAAGGGATCCCACACACAGCAGGCGCTCGGTGAGGGGTGACCAGACGAAGGGAGGAAGCAGTCCAGGAAACGTGCCCCCTCTTTACAGATGAGGAAACCGAGGCAGGGTGGGTGACGTGCCCGGGCCTGGAGTCCGGTATGAAGGACTCTAGGCCCAGGCCCCCCCACAGGCCTCCTACTGCCCCTCCCTCGATAAAGTGTCCTCTGGAGTGCCCCCAGGGACTGAGTCCCAAGGTTGTCCCGAATTCCTGGACCCCACCTCCCTCGCCACTTCTCTCCTGAGGCCCAGAGAGGGCAGCCGCCTGCCCTCAGTCACACAGCAGCAGGTCTTGAGCCCGAAGCCTGCTCCTCCCTGCCACCTCTTCCCCCGCCTCCTCCTCCGCTCCCGGGACAGTCTCAAGAGGAGCTTTTGGACCTCGGGATTCCTGAGGTCCTGGGAGGGACGGACTGGTCTTGTGATTCCTCTACCTCCTGCCCAACTTTAACTAACTCAGCTTTCAGGGCCAGCTCCTGGGCCGCCCCGTCCAGGAAGCCTGCCAGGATTTCCTCCCTCTACGGTAACATCTGTAGCTCCCCTGCTCAGAGAGGGGACAGCAGCCCAGCCAGGATCACACAGCAAGGGCACAGCCAGGAGCCAAACGCCTGTGTCCCATTGCTCCTGCGTCCCACACTCCAGCACTAAGCAACCAGGCGTGCCTCTGGGGCTGACAAGCACGAGACAGTTTTGAGCAACACCTTGAAAAAGCAGGTGTGACCTGAGAGCAGAAACCAGGCAGCTGAGAACATGGTCTGCTGGCCTGCGAGGGAAAGCTGTGTGTTTCCTAAGGAAGGAGGGGGTCAAGGAAGGCACCCCCCCCCAAGAGGTGACCAGCCCGCTGAAGGGAGGCCCAGAGGCGGCAGGGGGTGCCAGGCCCCGCGTGCTCTCCTGGGCAGCAGCCAGGGCCGTGGGCCCCACCCAGGCCTGGCCTCTGGCCAGAGTCCCTCCCAGGGCTGTCAAACTCAGCCCGGCCCAGCCTTCCCTGCTCCCCGGTGTAGTCACCCGTGAAAGGGGGATCCCTGCCCTGGGGAAACTGGGAACTTCTGACACCACTTGGGAGTTTTGAAAAATCCTTAAAAACTACCCTCTCTCTTCTCACTCCTCAGGGCAGTCAGGGAAGGGCCCGGCCACCTGGGGAGTTCCCAGCTTGCTTATTTGATTTTTTTTTTCAGAAATAGAAAACTCGGTGCTCTGGGCTTCCCCCTACACACACCAGCTGAGCCCGTCCTTCTCCCCTACCCGCCCCTGCACTGGGGGGCGAGCCGCCCCATCCTCCAGATGAGAAACACAGACAGACCCCTCGGGGCCTGAAGACCCTGCCAGGGGACTGGGGCATGCAGGGAGGCTGAGGCACCCCAGCCTCACAGGTCTCCCTAAAATTGTGGTCCCAAGAGGTTCCTGAAGCTCGTTTGTCACCTGGCCCACAGCAACTGGCCTGGAGCAGGTGAGGTTCCGCCCACTCGCCCAGGCACCCTCAGGTCAAGGCATTACACAGACACCGGGCTCCCCTGGCACTGCACCCTGGCCTGAGAAGCAGGGCAACAGGCTGGACCAAGTGGGGCGGAGGCGGGGGCAGCAAGTTCAGGGTCAGGCCAAGCGGGGTTCTGCACGCTCCTGGCCATGACACCCCCGGTGTCAGCAGACGGGCCAGCAGGAATCGCACAGAGAAGAGGCCTTGCCACACAGACCTCGAGCCTCAGGCGTCTCTCCCTGGTCTGCGGAAAGGGACAGAGGGGGCAACTGGGACCCAGGGTGCCAGGAGCGGTCAGTGACGTGGGATCTGGAGTCCCAGACCCCAGCCTGGGCCCCCTGGGGGCGTGGTCATTGTTAGGGGCTCAGCATCTTCCTGGCCGTGTGGCCTCACCTTGTGCCCCTTCCCCGCGTGCCCCAGGAGTTGGGAGAGTGGAGGTCGGGAGGGGGGAAGTGAAAGGGGAACGGGCAGGGGAAGCGAGGTGTTGGGAAAGGGCAGGTGGGTGGGTGGCTGACTCACAGAGGCCACCAGCTCAGCCACCTCCAGGCCAAACCTGGCCTCCACAATCCATATGAGGACAGAGGCAGGCAGAGTCCCTGAGGGCCCGCTGTCACCACGTAAGCCCGCTGCGCCCCTGCCAGCTAAGCCGGAATCTCCCCGTTTCTCAGACAAGCAAACTGAGACCCGTGAGGGGGTGGGGTCTGGCTGTGCGGTTCACGGCCCACCATCACCAGAACGGACCGGCCTGGACCCCAGGAGCCCACCCGGTGCCCAGCCAAGGCCCCCTGGCCTTGGCGGGCTCTGCTCTCGGTCCCGCATCCCACATGGGCACCCTGAGGCTCCACGTGGCCTGCGGGCAGTGGCAGAGCCGCGCTCCCCGGTCACCCCACCTGGCCGCGGGGCACAGCTGGGGCCCCATGCGGGGCGCTTCTCAGCTGGCGCCCTGGGCCCGTCCACGTGGAAACCTGATCAGCCACCGCCACGCTACCCTGCAAACAGGCCCCCCTCAGCCAGACGTCAGCTGCGGCTGGCCCACCCGGAAGCTGACGTCTCCCCAAAGCCTGGCCCTGTGCCGCCTGCTGGGGACACGAGGGGACCCCCAACCTGCACTGTCCACTGGAGACAGTCCTGACTCAGTGACGTTGGTCCCGTATGGGACCAGAGAAGGCCTCCAACTCACAGGCCGGGGGTAGAGGGGCCAGGCGGGGTGACATTGGGGCCAGGCGGGGCAGTGTCCCCAGGCACCCTCAGAGGCTGGGGGGTCAGCAGCCAGGACTGCCCCTCCCTCCATGTCCTAGCCTAGGTCCCCAGGAGGTAATTTGCATTTTCTAATTAAGTCACCTGGGCTGCTGAGACCCATAGCACTGGCGGGGCGGGCAGTGTGGGGGTCCCACAGATGTGCCTGAGGACGTGCATGCCAGAACGTGTAATGACAAGGGCAGGGCCGGGCCGGGGGTGTCAGCCCAGGCCCAGGGAGGACTCAGCAATAAGCCACCGTACACAGGGCTGCGGGGGAAGCCCTCTTAGTGGAGTCAGGGTAAAGAGTCCCCCGGCACAGGCGGGGTACCCCTGGAGGGAATACAGTATCCTCCCCCGATTTACGCATCTTTCTTTCTCCCAACCCCTTTCAGGCTCTGTGTCAGGTGGGACTCGGTCTGTCACTCACCCACTGGGTGTCCTCAGAAAAAGTGACTCGACGTCTCTGAGCTCACCAAGTTCAGCAAGACCGTAATGTAAATGGCACCACCCAGGCGGGCCTCCTGGGCCTTGATTTCAAGGCCTTGTCACACACCCGCTGGATCTGGCTGCCACCTGCCTCCTCACCAAGGGGAAGCCAAGGCCCATCACTGGGCGGAGGTGCGCCCAGCGTCACACGCACGCGTGGCAAGCCAGAGGCCAGGCCTAGAGGGCTGGCTGTTGGCATTTGTGTGCCACTGGGCAGGCCGGCCTGGTCTGTCCAAGATGGGCATAGGACCTGCTCTCCTCAGCCAGGAGGGACAGCAGCTCGACACGCACCCCGAGCACGCCTGAGCCCCTCATGCAGTGATGTTTCTCCACGCCAGAGGCTGCAGGCCTTGGCCTGGCGTTCAAGGCCTGGCCGAGCGCAGCCCTGCCGACCTGCACAACCTTGTCCTCACCCGTCCCCGAGTTAGACGGGCTACAGGTCCCCCAAAGGGTCACACTCGGGGAGGGGGGACCCTCCTTGCTGCCCGCTACTTGCTCCAGAGGCCCCACTGCTCCCTGTCCTCAGGCCAGGGGAGCCCCGAGGGGAGGCGCAGGCTGGTTTGTGGTTCCCGGCACACAGTGGGACTGCAGAAGTGGACGGAGTTGTAAGCGTCCAGCTCTGTCATCTCCCCTGCTAAGGACACAGCGGAGGGGTGGGGGGCGCTACAGGAGGGGTGCGTAGCAAAGGGGAGGGAGCCGGTGACTCCCACCTTCTCTTTCCTGTCCTTCTGGATTGTGTCTCCATCAGAAACACTGGTGTCACATGTGGACAGAGAGGCCGTGAGCAAGAGTCTTGAACGGGCACTTTAACTAAGTGGCCGCCCGAATGTCCAAGTCTTTTTAAAGATATAAAGATACCCATGATGCAAACTGAACCACCCTACACGGCCCTCCAGGCCCACCAGAGCGGGTGAGATGAGGAGGACTTCTGCCGAGACCCCAGGGGGGGCAGGGGAGCACCCACCAACTCCCCTCCTACGTGTTTCTCCAAGAACAATGAGTCCACCAAACGCCAGGCAGGGACGGCCATGCAGATTCATCTGTAATATCTGTTCACCGTAGCCCCAAACGTGAGACCCCCCAAAGGCGCACCGCCTGCCCGCCGAGTGGGGAGAGAAGGTACGGTGCGTTCCTGCAGCGGCATCCACTCCTGACGCGCACAGTGACGCGCACGGCACAGTGCAGCCAGTCTGGGGGCCCTGTGTGACTGACTCAGTGTTACAGAGCTTCAAGGACAGGGGAGCCAGTCTGCGGGCAGGAGTCGGGACGGAGGCAGGCCGCTGGGAGCGAGGCTAGACGGGGCCTGAGCGGGGCCTCTGGAAGCTGGAAGTGTCTGATCCAGCTGCAGGGCACCTGTAAGCATCCAGCTGGTGGCAGCTCCCGTGGCTGCATGTTAATGCCGTGCGCTTTTCTGAGACACCAGCCGGCTTGCCAGCCTCCAGTCCTCAGGGCCGGTTCCTGCCTCAGGCCTCAGGCCTTTGCACGTGCTGTTCTCTGTCTGTAAGGGACCCTCCTCCCCTACATACACCCTTTTGGCGTCTTTAAGTCCCGCTTAGCCTTCAGGGCTCAGTGGAAACATCACCTCCTCCAGGAAGCCCTCCGGGATCCCCAGACAAGGACAGGGATCTTGCGGCCCCTCCACTTCTCTGTCTTGCTCCTCACAGCTGATAGTTAGATGTGTCTGCGAGATGACAGGTCTGCTCTCTCTACCTCCATCCTCCACAGGGAGCGACCACCTCTGTTCGGATCACTGCGGGATCCCCAACTCAAGGTGTGCAGGTAGTGAAGTTTCCAGCTTCCATCTGCAGATGGAGGAGGATGGACGGAAGGGAGGGAGGAAGGAAGGAAGGGAGGGAGGAGGAACTCAGTTCTCTACGGAAGGGTGACGGGAGGCAGGAATGGATGTGTCGTCCCTGGAGGGTGTCAGCGGCCGGTCCAGGAGGGCTTGGGTGCAGCCCTGGCAGACTGCCAGAGCTGATGAGGAACAGGCCTAGGGAAGAGGGGGCTGGGCCAGCTCAGGGCTCGCACCTTCCATGGGACGTTGGCCGAGGGCCCTAGGGGAGGCTGAGTGTCACAGCACGTCCTCAGGTCTCTTGGCAGCAGCTGACTCATCCAGTCCCTGATGAAGCTCAAGGGTCAGACCCCAGCCTTGTTCTCCAAGGTCCCCAGGGGAAATGACTGTGTGACATCCTGAGGGCGGACGGGCTGACCTGGAGGAGGTGCAGCCCGGCCCGCCGTTCTGGCGAGGCTGCCAGAGCAGGGGGTCTTTTTAGCTGGGCCTTGAAGTTTGAATAGGAGCCTGCCAAGGAGACAACCTCAGGGGGACTCTGACGGGATGGCGCGTTGGGTGACGTGCAAACATCTCGTGTGGCACTTTGGGAACTGAGTCTGTGGAGACCTCAGTGGACAGGTCTGGGCACCCCAGACACACGTTGACTGGGCCCGCCTCTGGGGCCCAGCGCTGGGGGCACCACGAGACCCACCAAGGACCTTGCTGGAAACTGGGGACTAGAACCCCGACCCAGGCCGCCCAGGCCAGGCAGGTGCCCTTCCCCGTCCTTGTCAGCCTCGGCCCTGCCCCAGAGAAGGACAGTAAGCGTCAGGGCCACACAGCAAGAATGCAGCGCTGGAGCCCAGCCAGGAAGTGGGAAAGTGCTTTAGGAGTCTGGAGATTAGCTGGCACCCAGAGTGCCTGCGGCAGGCGGGCGTGTCCGCAGAGGGCCGGTGTCCACACAGGAGCTGGGGCAGGAGCTGGGGCTTCATCGTGCCAGGGTGATGGGGAGCTCTGGAGGGAGCAGGGGCAGGAGAGGGGCAGGGCCCGGTCTGCTGTCTCGGCGGATGGCCCCACGTTATGATGGAAGGGCCCAGGAAGGGACCAAAACGACACCAACTCTGTAGCTCAGCCCTCAGGTTCTCGCTGCCCCTGGCGACACAGAAGTGTGCATGAGAAATGCGAGAGGTATGAGGGAAGTTCGCAGGAAGGAGAGGAACAAGCTGAGTGTCTGAGACGCTCTGGCGGTTTTCCGATGCTCGAGAATTTGATTTTGGCCCCACGGCCACCCCAAGAGGTAGGCAGGGATGCTTTCATTATAGTTTTCTAGTTGCGGGCCCCCAAGGCTGACGCCGAGGTTGGGGGCCTGCGGGAGGGTGTGAGCCGCTGTCACATTCACACCGGGCTCTGCCCACCTGGAGGAGGTGAGGTGCTGAACCTCCAGCTGGGACCGAATGTCCCTTCGTGGCCTCCAGAAGCCAGGCCCTGTCTTGCTTACTCCCCATCAACTGCCCCGAGGTGAGGCAGGGGCCTTGATGGTTCCCCCAAATCATAGGTCAGGCTTAGAGGGGTGAGGGAACGTGCCCAAGGCCCCGCCCCCTCTGTCTCTGTCTCTCTCTCTCTCTGACACACACGCGCACACACACACACACACACACACACACACAGGGCTAAGGGAAGATGGCGAGATGGGCTATGGCTGCCATCTCTGTGACTCTGAGCAAGTCACTTTACCTGGAAGGGCCTCTTTTTTCTCACCTGGGAGGCTGCCAGGAGGTGAAACCAGTGTGTGTCGAGGGGTCAGCAAAGTGGCATGTGTTGCTCCCAGGTTGTGGTCACTACTGCTCTTGTGTCCAGGGAGGAACTGGGGGCCAGTGGCCTCTCTGCACACGCCCCCCCACCACCCACGGTGGGCTGTGGGGGAGGGGGAGGCTGGGGAGGCCGGGTGGGCGGGGGGGGGGAGGAGGAGGAGGAGGAGGATGAGGAGGAGGGCCTTCATACATCAGCTGAACAGCGAGCTTCCTGGCCCAGCTCTCACCTACTCCCAGGAGCCCCCTGAGCCTAGGCCCAAGGAAGGAGGGTGGGGGCTGGAGTCCACCTCTTCCTGTCATCACAGGGCCACTTGTAGGCTTTATCTAGACAATCAGGACAGCCACCTTTCCCCTAAGGCGCAGTGGCTGCCCTCCAGCCTTCCGGCTCAGCCTCTGCAAGCACTGCCCCCACCTCTACCTCCTCACCTCCCTCCACGCTCCCGAGCTTGCTGAGAGCCTGCCCCTGGGGGCAGGGTCCGGCTCTGTCACAGGCAGAACGCAGAGGCCTAGAACCCTTTAGCAGCAGGGCACTTAGGACGGCCAGGCCAGGACTCCCTGACCTGACCCCCAGAGCAGGGAGGTGACTGCAGGTGTCACGCATTTGCAGAGGGGCTGGACCCGAGCCCTCAGGCCCTGCAGCGCTCAGAATGAGGCTCAGCTCCTTAGGCCTCAGCAAAGAATGTAGGTGGGGGGAGGGGGGAGCTGGGAGAATCACAGCCTGCCCCCGGGGCACTCATGGGGACCCACCTTGGGAATGCCTGGGACGGCGTTCTGGTGTTCCGGTCTGGGTTCACGTGGCCCCAGGCAGAGGGGCACCTTAGTGCCACCCTGGGCGGCACCCTGCTCTCTCCGGGCCTCAGCGGGTCCTCAGAACCCAGTCCGCTAGGGGCCAGGGCTGGAGGTGATGGTGGCCTTGGGGGCAGGGAAGGGCTTGGTCTGCTGGGAGTCTGGACCCAGACACGGAACCCCAGGACAAACACCCGACTCTGGGGGGAGGGATCTAGGTCCGAGCAAACCAGAGTGGGGGCCTGTTGGACACCCCAAGTCGTTAATTGCCTAGGGCCCCAAGGTGGGTCTGTCTGGTCAGACCCACTCAGCACTGGGTCAGCTGGAGCCCAAGGCCAGGGGCTGGCTCAGCCTGGGGGTCCAGGCCCCCCTCTGCTCCTGCCTCCCCGTGGGAGGTGGGGTGGGGTAGGGTAGGACGGTGATTATCTGGTGCTCCCAGGCCGGGCTCACGTGGCCTATCAGAGAGACAAGCTGGCCATCCCCGGCGCAGTCCAGCAGCGGCCACTCCTGGCCCGAGCTCCCCGCAGGCCTGGCCGGGCCCCCACCCCGCCGCAGGGGCCGACCCACTCGGCCGAACTTCCTCTCCTTAAAAGGCGAGGAATGGGAGCGCCCCGGGAGGGGGCGTTGGGCCTGCTTGAGGTTTGCCTGACCGCCCCCTCCCAGCCCCCTTCCCCCCACGGAGCCAGCATCGCAGGCCTGGGGGCTCGGGGTGGACAAGGGTTTTCCGAACCCCTGCCTCGCCCCTCCCCCCTCCTCCCCCAGACCACGAACCTGACCACGTTCCTCCTCGGGCCCGCCCCGCGGCCCCGCCAAAGCACCGGCGTCCCTGTGAGGCCTGTACTGTCCCCATTTTTCATTCGAGCAAACTGAGGCCCTGAGCCGGGCGCGCCGGGGCGGAGGGCGGAGCGCCGAGGGGGGAGGGCGGGGACCCGGCGCCGAAATAGTCGAAAAATCCGCCAACGTGCTGGGTGGGGTGGGGCGCAGCGCAGCGCAGGTGCCCGGCCCTAATTTCGAGTGGGGTGCACGTGCGTGTTAACGCTTCCGGGGGGCCTGGGCGCCGCCCCCTCCCAAGCACATTGGTGAGGGCCCCTAGCGCGGCCGCTGCGTTCCCACGTGACCTCGGGAGCGGGTACCTCGACTCTCGGCCTCACTCACTGTCCCCATGTGTTGGCCTGACGCCGCTTAGAGTGAAGGAACGGGAGGGGGCGCAGCCGCGTCCTGCCCGGCCTGTTCCCCCTCTGTGCACCCCTCCCGGGGGAGCCCGCATCTGGGGTGAGGGCCGCAGGTCCCAAGCCCGCCCGCCCTCCGGGGGCTGCTGTGAGGACGGGGAAATGGTTGCCGGGAGGCAAACAGTGGGTGCTCAATAAATGCAGGTCTGCCTGCCTCCTCGCCAGCGGAGTCATCTCGGTCTTGGACCCGGGCTGGGAAGCAGGGCCTCCGGGTGTCACCTGACTGCATGCCCCTCCCTGGGCCTCAGTTTCCCTGTCTGTACATTCAGGGTAGGGCTGGGCCAGGCCAGGCCAGCCGAGGTGGGGGCGGGAAGGGGCCGCGTTGGGGAAGGTGGGCGGCCCGCGGCGCTCCCTCCCAGGCCCAGACAAGGTCCCTGCGCCCCTCGGAGGCCAAGTGCTCTGCGCACGAGGCCACCGTAAAAGGCAAACGGTGGCAGGTCGCAGAGCCGAACTTAGTCATCGGGCCGCGGGCCTCCCCGCGGGCTGCGCGCAGCTTCCTCCCCGAGCTTCCCGTTTGCTGAGGGGTCCCAGGGGTGGCTGGGCCTTTCGAAACACCCTGGCTTCTCCGAAGGACAGCTCGGCCCTGGGGCGGGTCCCGCCGGGGAGACTGGGCGGGGTCCCTGGCTGGAGGTGCTCTCGGGGAGGCTGGAGGCCCTGGTCTGGGGGGGGGGGTCCCAGACTGAGAGCGAACCCCTGACGCCCCGCCCCCAGCAGGCCCGCAGCGCTTTAACCCTGGAGCTGCCGGGTGACCCGCCAGGGCCGGGCGCCTGGCCCAGAGGGGTGACCTCCACAGAGGCTGCTGGGAAGGCGGAGGTCCCTGCGCAGATAAATCTCAGCGAGGTTCCCCGGGGAGAAAAGTATAGCGCAGCCGCACCAAATGTAAGGACCCCCGGGATGAAACCACCAGGTCGGGATGGACCGCATGGGGCCCCCAGAGACAAACCCCCTCGCTGTCTGGTTCTGGGCCCCTTTCCATGCGAAGCTCAGGTCTGGTGACAGTGGTCAGGGCAGTGGTTTTGGGGGGGGAGCAGGTAATGGCTGGGGTGGAGGACACAGGAGGGTTCCCTGGGATGGAAATATTCTGAGTGCTGGTTGGGGTGGAGGCCACAGGGCTGTCCACTCAAGGTCGGTGACCTCTGCTCTCGGTAAATTATACCCCGGTGCGGAGCTGTAAGGTAAAGAACTCACACACAGGACACTCATGTTGTTTAGGGACATCCACGTGGGTCCCAAGGCAACAGAAACACAGCCGGAAGGAGCCACCGCAGCCTCGGGGAGCAGGTGGGAGGGGCACTCTGCTTCTTTGAGAACACGGAGCCTCCCTTCTCTGCACATTTGAAGTGTTTCATACTTTTCAAAAAGGAGTTGTAGGGGTGAGAGCTGGACATGGGGATCAACCTCTCTGACCCTCAGTTTCTTCTCCTTCTTCGATAATCGATAATCCCTTCGGGGAGCAGCAGGTGCTCCACAAAGGGGTCTGGTGGGGGCTGCCCTGAGAGAAGGGTGTGGGGTGGGGACCAGGGTGGGAAGGTCTTCGGCCCGCAGCTCACCTAGGCCACTGGCCTGGCCTGGCCTGGCAGGGAAGGCTTGTGTTTCTGACAAATGAGGACAGCCAACGCCATGCCCTGTCTGTCCTGTCCTGTCCTGACTGTCCTGTCCTCAGGATCAGGGTCACTCCAGGTGAGGCGCAGGGCCAGCACGCCCAACAGGTCACAGGCCAGCAGGCTGGCCTCGGATCCCAAGTGGCCGGATCCTCGGGCCAG
Organism: Macroglossus sobrinus; assembly: GCA_004027375.1. Taxonomy (NCBI): domain Eukaryota; kingdom Metazoa; phylum Chordata; class Mammalia; order Chiroptera; family Pteropodidae; genus Macroglossus; species Macroglossus sobrinus. The sequence goes on along the minus strand of PVKZ01001799.1, from coordinate 281,721 downwards.
CTCTGTGGGTGGCGAGGACATACTGGGATGGTGGGGGCCGGCTGGTCGGGCCTGGAGCCCTGTCCCGGGTGCCCTGTTAGGGGAACAGGGCCCAGAGAGCCCCAGAGGGCTGTGGGCAACCCAACCAGAGCCAGCAGGAAGGAAGAGAGGGGGTGTGGGGTTAAGAAAGGGCATCCGGGAAGGAAGAGGAATGAGGAAAGAGAAAGCAAAAGGAGGGTACACTGATTTCCTCCCCTTATTTCTGAGCACCCCAGCTCTCTGGTGACAGCCCCCCATTACCATGACAGGAATGAAAACGCCCCAATACAGAGAGGTTAGAGGACTAGGCCAAGGTGAGCCAGCTGAGAACAGCATAAGCAAGAGTGACGGAGAGGACACGTGGCCTGGGGACAACAGCACAGCCCCTGGCAGGGGGTGTGGAGCTGCTCGGGTTGTGGGGAGGCGATGAGAGCCAGGGAGGAGGTGTGGGGGCAGAGAGAAGGCCCCGACAGCTGGCTGGGGCAGGGCTGAGGGCAGGACAGGCTAGGAGACATTCCCCACCCTTGGGTGGCCTCTAATGGGGACGTTCTCCCACCTGGCAAGGTGTGGACCTGTGACATCTCCAACTCAATCCGTCAGGGGCTGGCTGGAGTCTCCCTGTGAGGCCCCGACCACCACAGGCACCCCTGGCCGTAGCCCCTCACGCCACAGGCTGTCTCACCCAGGCCTTGTTGGACAAGTGGCATGTGAGAGCGTCAGACCCAAGGAATGTCTTTCACTGCCCCAGGGCCCAGCCATCGCCCACCCACACCTGGTCCAGCTCCAGCCTCCTAGTGGCCCTGTGGGAGGGACGCTTCTCTGCAGCCCTTTTTCAGATAAGGAAACTGAGGTCCGGAGGGTACACGGGCACAGCCACCCCTTGCGCACGCGAATGCCCTGTGGAACTGAGAGCCTGGGTCTGGACATCTGGGTGGACATGGATGACGCCGAGAATCTGGGTGCTGCCCCTCCCCCAGTCTCTGAGGACCCCAGCCTGCTGGGGCTGAGGACCCTGTAACACCCTCCCCTGAGGGACCCCATTCCAGGCTCCTCCCCTGGTGGCCTTCAGCCCCTGAACTGTCTGCTGTCAGCACGCCCCAGGAGCTCAGAAGCCACAGTTGACCCCAGAGGAAACAGCTCACGCTCCAAGCCAAAGACAGATATTGCTCAGTTCTTACAGGAACTGAGGTGGATTATGACACCGAGTTGGGCGGATCGAGTTATGAGCGAGCATCCTAGAGCTTCCAATGGCTACGTCAGCAGGTGCAGCTGGCAGGGCCTGCAACGGTCGCCTTGGCCTGTACACTGAGGTAGCAACCCAGCCCGGCAGACATGCCAGGACTTCTGCACCGTGACTGGGGTGAATAATCGGAAGGGTGTGATTTGTCGAGCATGACCTGCACACCTCTAAGAAATAGGTCAGCCCATCACTCCGCTCCTGGCCTCTGGGCTGACAGGAGGGGCAGTGTCCCACTGGGAGGAACTCCTGATCTTAGGGGAGCTGATGGCACCCCCACATAGCACAGAGACTGAGCGGCAACCTTGAAGCACTAGAGACAAGGTAGGAAAGTGACACAGAGATGGAACTGTTTCTAGAAAGTTCTGTCCTACAGGAATTTTTGATGGGGGCTAATGGAGCGTGTCGTTCTTATAAGAAAGTAGGTGGGCTGCCCACTAAAGCACAACTTGAACCCTATCATCGGGAGACTAGACATCTGGTGGACAAAGCTGAGCAGAGTCCCACAGTTCTAGAGTTTCTAGGCTTGAGACAGGTGTAATTTAATGAATTCATGAAGAAATGCATCTGTGGGTCACTGTTGCGATTTGTTCTTTCCTTTTGTTGACAACTGTGATCCGATTATAAAGTATCCTTTGTAACTTTGTAACTGTATGCATTTTATTGTAATTGTGCATTTAAAAGCATGGTTCTGACCAATCCGTGAATGGATACACAAAACGTGACATGTGCATACGATGGCCTGGGATTACACCTTTGAAAGGAAGGACATTCTGACCCTTAGTGCTAGATAGGGATGAACCTTGAGGACATTATGCTAAGTCAGACCCCTGGAAACAGAAAGTGGAAGGGGGCTCTCCCGTGGGGAGGGGGGAAAGCGGAACTGAGAAGGGGGTACAGTTTCAGATTTGCACGGATGAAAAGGGTCTGCAGTGCTGTTTCACAACAGTGAGGCTGTTCTTACTACTACCCCGAACAGTTACAATTGCTTAAGATGGCAAATTTCATGTTGTGTATCTCACCACAATTTAAAAATACAGGATGCAATAAAAATACAACTTAAAGGCTTATCATTATTATTTTTTTAAGAAGCATTATTGTGAGGAGTCCCTAAGTATCATCAGATGCTAAACGCATCCACGTGGGTCCGCAGCACCCGAAAGGTTAAGAGCCCCGGCGCACCCTATTGGCGGAGCCTAGCAGGAATTCCGGGGTGGCTAGGGATTCTGGGAATCGTAGTTTTCAGCGTCGGTGGCAGCCTCACCACGAAGGGTGCGGTAGGAGCTGGGAGACAAGACCGACATCCCGGCCGGCGGGGAATTCGCGGGATGCACGCTGGGCGCGCGTGTCCCCACGCCGCACACAGCAGCATCGCACACGGCCACGTGGTCACGCGGGCCGGGGACACATACTTGTCCACTTGCACCCCGCAGCACGTGGCACCCCCGCTTTGCAGTTTGCACCTGGACATCTTTGCAAACTAAGTGCCCCTCGAGCGACTGCGGGGCAGGCTCGCATACCCCCTCTTCCGTGCCTGACACGTCCCGGCTGGTGCAGAGGCCTTGGCAGTGACCGTGGGGAGGACGCGCGGGCCCCAGGTGCGCGGGCGCAGTGCCAGGCAGAGCGCACGGCTAGCGCAGAGCCCTGAGGCGGGAGCCTGCGTGACCACTGGGGTGGCTGAGGGGGGACAGGGAATGAGGACAGGGGCTGGCTTCTTTGGCCACGAGAAGGCCTTCAGACAAGACAGGGGCCGGGTCTCCGGGGGGGGGGGCTGGGCCGCTGCCTCGAGAATTGAATGACACTTACTGTTCTCACTGCTCGCGGCTACGGGCTCGGAAGTGACTCAGCGGAATGCCTGGAAGCTGGGGGTGAGTGGGAGGGATGCTCCGAAGGGGCTGGGGAGGGGGCGTTGCCCCGACACAGGCCCCACCCCCGCGTGCTGGCGGACCGCGGGACACGCCCCCCTCGAGTTCTCCCCACCCCCTCCTGGCTTCTGCCGGCACCAGCCCCGGCGCAGGGGGTGGTCGGCGGTGGGTGTGCAGCCTGAGGATTTAGGGGAGGAGGGAGGGAGAGAGTTGGGAACGCGGCGGGGATTTCTCCCCATCTTCCTGGAACCCCCATCCTGGAGCCTGGCCTTGGGTGGGGGTGCGGCGGATTGGGAGCAACTGGGGTGGGGTGGGGGCTGGCTCTGTTTCAGTTTCGGGGCCCAGGCGTTTGGCAGCGGGCTGGGCTCGTGGACTTGGCCCCGTCTGGACTCCCCTGAGTGACTCAGCCGGGACAGGCCCTCTCCGGGACGGACTTCCTTCCGCTAGAGAAGGGGAGTCACTCAATGAGCAGGACTTCGGTGGTGATCGTCCATTCCCTGGAGGCAGACCCGGCCTTTGAATGGGGGGCGTGGCCGGGGCAGGTCTGAGTGACGGTCTGAGCACTGGACCAGGGCAGCAGCGCCGGGATGCTAAAAACCGAGCCCAAGCTTTCCAGTGCATAGAATAGGTATAACGACCTCAAGCATGAGGCTCTCTGGGATTGGCGGCAAGCGACAAGCTGTCCGTGCTCTGGCCCCTGCACCCCGGGGTGGCGGGACTGAGAAGGTGCATTGATGTGTGTCCTGCACGGCCCAGCTCCAGCTCGATCTCCTTGGCGAAGCCGTCCACGGCCACCAAGACGAAAGGTGCGGCCCGTCTCCTCCTAGGGGCGCAGGCGGGGAGCACACACCCAGGGCCGCGGAAGGACCCTGCGTCACCTCCCGCTTCTCGATTGGGCTGCGTGGACCCCTGGTGGCCACCAGGTGGCGCTGGAGACGCGCCCGCCACGCGGAGCCCGTCCGGGCCTGGCTCCCGGGGAAGGGTCACCTCCAGAAGCGTCCCTACACCCACTAAGAAGCTCTTTGGGTTCAAAAGATGTGAAATAAGAGTCGATACAAGTTTTATTAATAACACGAATCATGATATGTTAAATGGTGACGTTACAACTGAACTTACCTGATCCCTCCCCAAAGCGAAGGCCCAGAGCGGTGGGAGGGCCAGGTGCTGGCTGGGTTAGCAGAAAGGGAACTTTGGGAGGTGGTCCCCAGAGCCAGATGTGGGCCTGGTGAATTTGGCACGGAGCGGGAGGGAGTCCGAGGCTTGGGGGTGGCACTGGTCCTAAGCAGAACCTCATCCAGCTGGGTAAGAGGGGGAGTACTGGAGGGGGCGGGGGCGACGCCCAGGGGCTGTCCACACTGAGACTGCCCACGGGTTGTCTCACAGTGGTCTCAGGGACATCAAAGGAGGTGATCCATCACTGTGGTGTCCTGGCTACACTGCCATCACGCCCCGGCCTTGACAAATATTGAGGGGCCACTGTGGGCTGTGCCCAGTCCTGGGGATACAGCGGGCCTGCCTGCTCTTCCCAACGTAACATCACCCCTCAGTTCCCCAAGGCCCTTGGGACAAAATGGGGGGGGGCTCAACCTGAACCTGCTTGCCAATGGCAGCCAGATATCAAAGATGGGGGTCACTGTGTCTGTGGGGAACCGGCTAGGCGTGACCTCCAAGCTCCTTGGGTCAGAAGGGCATAGAGGAGAAGGTCTCCACCCAGACGTTAGGACGGGCAGTGACTCAGGCCTGAAAGCAAAGGGGGTCAGGGTAGGGGGGGCACCTTCAGAGACCCAGGCCTTGACCCCCCTCCACCCGTCTCAGCAGAGACTTGATCAAGGTGGGGTGGGTGGGGAGAAGGGTCCTGTGCTGGGAGACAGGTATCAAAGTATAACTTCCAAAAAGCTGAAATCATGACTCTCATATGCTTAGAGAACGAACATTTGTCAAAGATTTCCTTCAACTCATGAATGAGAGAACAGTAAGATGGTAAAATCAGTGCCTAGAGCAATTGCAAAACCAGGGTTTATACAGTCCATTAAAAAATGCTGGGACAAGACTCCTAAATTCAGTGTTAAAAATCTGACTATAATGTCTTAAGAGGCAATAAGAACTTTCGGTGTTATTATCTTCTGCCTCAGACACAAATCCACAGGTGAGCCTGTCATTTCACCAAGTCTGAGCCCTTAATTAAAAGTAAACAGCAAGGCAAACAGAAGTTTTCTAAAGAAGACTCGAACAGACATTTCGCCAAAGGAGACACACAGATGGTTAACAGACATCAGGCAAACGCAACTCAAAAGCCACAAGGAGACATCGCCTGGCACCGGGCAGAAGGGCTATGATCAGAAAGACGAGATCAACGTTGGCGAGGACGTGGAGAGAAGGGAATTCTCATGAACTGTTGGGGGCACTGCAAACTGGAGCAGCCACTATGGAAAGCAGTGGAGATTCCTTAAAAATGTAACGAGAACTACCAATCCCGCTACATCTAGTAATCTCGCTTCTAGATGTCTATTGAGGAAAATGAAAACGATCATTTAAAAAGATACACACACCCTACGTTCACTGTGGCGTTGTTTACAATAGCCAGGCTACGGAAGCCACCTCGATGTCCAGCAACAAACGATCGGATACTCACGATTTAATATTAACTCAGCCAGAAAAAGGAATCAGATCCCGCCATGTGCGACCACGTGAATGGCCCTAGAGAATATTATGCTCAGTGAAATAAGTCAGACAAAGCCTTTTTAGGATTTTACTTACATGTGGAATCTAAAGACGACGATGAACAGAGAAAAGAAACGAAATTCACAGATAGGAAGAACAAATGGATATTTGCCGGCCGAGAGACGGGGCTGGGGTGGAAAAGGGTTAGGGGATTAAGAGCTATACACTTCCAGTCGTAAAATAAGTCACAGGGAAGTAGAGCCCGGCCTAGGGAAGGGTCGATCAGGCCGTAGTAACTGTGTCCGGTGACCGACGGTTACTAGTCAGCGCGGTGATGACTCTAAGGTTTGTACATGTTGAATCTCTATGTTGTACACCTGAAACTAATATACGTCAACTAAAAGTAGAAATTAATTTAATAAAAGAAAGGAGACAGGCCCTAAGACCGAATCACCCTTAGGTGAGGGCTGCTCCGCAGGTGGTCCTTCCCTGGGCCTCGCTTCCTGCTTCTGCAGGGTTTTTGCTAAAGCAGGAGCTGTGGGCGCCCGGCTGGGCCCCGCCCCATGCTCAGGTGGCTTCCTCTCTCCCCTTTCTTGCCCAGGTACGTCTTGGCTGGACTTGGATCACACCTCGCAGCTCCGACAGAACCTCCCCACACCTGGACGGTCCTCCACATACGTACTGAGACCCCCACTGTCGCCTGGCTCTGGCCCAACTGCTTAGGGAGCCACGCAAAGAAGGGACACCTGGGCTCACAAGGACTTGGAGCAGCCCGAGTCCCGAGCCCTGTCCCGAGCCCTGCTGTGTGGTCCCAGGAAAGCTGGGCCCCTCGCTGGGCCTCCAGGTTTCTGGCTGGGCCAAGGGCAGGTGGAGGGGGGCACAGAGGCCCCCACATCGTAGAGTCTGGGATGTCCCTGGATTCCACTGGTTTCATTCACTGTAGGTGGATTGAGCAGGTTGGGGAGAGACACCAGCTGGGCTCCCAGGGGTCAGGAAACAAGGCGTGTCTCCTACAACGAGAGGCCTTTAGATTCAGCAGGCAGTGACTCGGCGTTTGACTGGTAATGTCTGCCACGGGTGCAAAAGTGCATCATGTGATGCATGCTGTGCCTTTGTCCGCAGTGGCCTAGCAAACACAGCCCCCGACAGGCTCAGGGAAGCCCAGGTTCTGGCCCCAGGTTTGCCCCTGCCTTGCCAGGGGAACTGGGGACATACCTGTATGAGCCGAATGTCACGTGCTTAGCCCACAGCTGACGGCATTCCCCCCACTTCCCTTGTTCACTGTGTCCGCAGCCCCCTTATTCTCCGCCAGCAAGGCCCGGGTTGCCGTCCCCTAACGAGCCCGCTGATGTTCCCAATTCCCTGGTGCACCCAGTCTCACTGGCCACTGCCCTCCCTGCCCTGACGGACGCCCCGCTGTCCGCTCAGCCAGCTGCCTCAGCCTGGCCTTGGACCCCCTCCTCACCTCGTTGGCACGGATGTGCTCCCCACCCCACTCGGCTCCCCAACGCCTGGGTGTCCCCCTCGCTCCGCCCCAGCTAATGGCTTTAGGACGCAGTGGATGCCGAAGGGGAAGGCGAGAACGGGGAAGGGAAGAAGGAGCGGGGAGGAGTCTTCTCGGATGCTGGCTTTACCTTGAAGAGTCAAGACAAGTGAGCACTTTGCTCCACGATCGATGGGCTTCCTCTTGCGCTGTAGCAGGATCCGGGGTGTTTCCTCCTCGTCTGCAGGTAGAGCTGGCCTGGCAGACAGTTAGGGACCAGCCTCCTCCTTTCGGGAAGGCTGGAGGCGGCGGGGTGGGCGTCTCGGGGAGGGCCGACAGGGCCGGAGCCTCTGGAGAGAGGCCTCCCCCTCCTCCCCACCCCCCCCCCCGCCCCTTCCCTTCCTCCCAGAGACAATGGGCTGCGGCTGCGGCTGAGGCGGGGAGATAAGGGGCCCTGTCTGGGGAGGAATCACAGCCGCTGGGGCCTTGCAGGCAGGCGAGGCCACCCGCAGCTGCCAGGGCCTCTGGGTCCTTCTCTCTGCCTGCGGGACAGGTAGGCGCTGAGAGCCAGCGTCCCCTCCTCCAGGCACGAGGGGCCCTGCCCTGGCTACGGGACTCAGCGCAAAGTTTTTCTTTTTTTTTTTAATTGTGGCTTAACGTACCCGAAGTGCCCAGGCTGTCATTCAGCACAGCTCTGTGTGATGACGGGTGTGTCTGGGGCCAGGATGTCACCCTGTCCGGTGGCGAGTCCTCAGCTCAGGGTGAGGCTCGGCCAAGTTCCAGCGAAAAGAACCTAAAATTCCTCAATAATTTTTCTGCTGATTACATGATGAAATGATCCTATTTCAGCCATAGTAATAGGTTAAATAAAATATATTTTTAAAATTGATTTTACTTGTTGTTTTTTTTACCTTTTAAATGTGGCCGCTGGACGCTTTAAAGCTGTATCTGTGGCGTCTGACGTGGAACATTCCAGCCCCGGGAATGCCCCTTGAGCCCCACCCGGCCAGCATCTCCCCTGAGGTCACTTGGCTGCTGTCACCCTGGGTGGGCCGAACTGTTCCTGAAGGCCAGGCAAGTGGAGTCACACAGCAAATGCAGTGTCCCGCCTGTGGACTTGTCCCTAGCCTTCGCATGACACGCTCACTGGGAATCGAACAAGCCAGGCCCCCCCCCGGACGGGGTGTTGGAGACCCGGTGGCCACCACCGCTCCCTGGTCCCAGTCCTGGGGAGCTGACACACGGGAATGATGGCAGAGGGGGAGGGGCACCTGAGCCACGCGAGGGCCACCCTGGACTGCGCTGGGCTGAGCTGGGACCCCAACCCCGCCAAATCCGTGTCCCCCTGGGACCGCATGACATCGCTTCAGAAACAACGGTCTTTGCAGACCTGTCTCTGGACACAGAGACGTCGGGAAGAAAGTCATCAGGAGAAGGGGAGGTGGAGATGGGGAATGAGGCCACAAGACTGGGTGCCGGGAGCCTTCAGAGCCTGAGCGGGCAGGGAGGACCCGCCCCCCAGAGACTTCTGGCCTCCAGACCGTGGGAAAATCAATGTCCATTGTTTTCGGGCAGCTGGTTTGGGAACGTTCGTGATGGCAGCCGCAGCAGCAGCCTCTGAAGCAACACTCACCTGGGAGCGAACAAGGGCCGTCTCCTCACCTAGCACAGGTGAGGAGAGCTGGCACCCGCATCTCTCTGAGCTGCACTGTCCGTGAACGGTGGCGAGCGGAGTGGGCCTCCGCCTTCCTGAACCCGGAGGCGCTGGCCCGCTGAGCTCCTGAGTGGCACCGATGCTGCTTCCAGAATGAAGAGGGAAACTGCAGGACCAGCACCTCGGCCTGTGGGGGAGGGGCAGCCCTCCGCTGGGATTTCCCCTTGCGCTGGTTTTACGGGAAAGCCCCATAACTGGGCGGGAGACCGGGCTGGGGGGCCTGCAGCCCTGTGGCCCCCGCCGTGGCCCTTGCCAGGGGCTGGCCGGAGCTGCTGAGGGAAGCAGATGCTCTACCTCCTGGCCTTGCACCCCCCACCTCCCCATCAGCTGTCTTCCTGTGCCGTCGGGGCCTCGCGGGGTGGGAGTGGAAGGGAGGTGGGAGTCGGGGGACACTGGGATGCAGGAGGACAGCGGGGACCTGCCCAGTGTGGCCTTGATGTCAGCGGGCTCCCGGCTCCCTGGGGCCTATCCGGGCCTGCTCAGCTCCTGGCTCCCAGGTGCCAACGTTCTCTCCCCGACCAGAGCAGAAAGGGCCTTCCATGCACATCCTCTGGGCCGCACTCCACCCTTGTGACCCTCAGAATCTGGGGAACCCCCAACCCGCACCCCCCACCACGCTGACTCACCCACGTGGAGCTCAGCTCCCCACGGCAGCCTCAGGCCTGCTCCCCGATGCACCTAATTCCTCCAGGTGGCGACTGCTACAGGTCACAGCCTTGCTCAGACCTTCTGGGGCGCCCGGTGCCCTTGGGATAAACCCCTGAGCTCAGACCCGCAGGGACTGGCCTCTCCCACAGCCCCTCGTCTGCCCTGCGCCCCAGCTCCAGCTCCAGCTGGTCCCAGGACCTCCCCGCCTTCCCTGCTGGCTCCGGTGGACGCGTCACCCTTCCCAGACATCCCCCGTAGCCCTGCAGGCGGAGGGGAGGTGGCACTGTGATACTGTGCCCATCACAGGCGATGAGAGGAAGGGAGGGAGAGGGTGGGCAAGGGCCTGAGCCCCGGGTGGGGGGGGCTGTGCGCCGCCCCGCTGCCCCCCGCGGAGACCGTCCCCTTGCCTGTGTGCTGCCCTCCATGCTTTGGCCCCTTTGTGGAAAATCAAATGACTGGACATGTCACTCCGAGCTGGCTGCTCCGCCCCAGTGACCTGCGTGTCTGTCCCCCTCCCGAGCTTCACTGTCCGTGTGGCAGGGGCGGCTTAGTAAGTGACAAACAGTAAGTCACATCAGTGCGACAACGCTGTTCTAGCCACTTCCTCTCCCCCAGCCCCAGGCACCCGCCCTTCTCTCCGTCTCTGCGACTCCGACTCCTCTACTGACCTCATATGAGCAGAACGATGCGGCATTTGTCCTTTCGAGACTGGCTTATTGTGACACCCATCCGTGTCGTAGCGTGCGTCAGAACGCCATCCCTTTTTAGGGCTGAATAACTGTGTGCGTGGGTGTGCAAGCCCCTGTCTGAGTCCCTGCCCTCCGTCCTTCAGGGGACAGACCCAGGCGTGGGGTGGCTGGACCTCACGGTCATTCTAAAGAGCACGGTTTTCGATGACAAGGGCAGGTTTTGAAACGTGGCTGGGAAGTGAGGGCAGCTTGGCTGGACAGCTTTGGGGAAAGGTTTCTTTGATTTACAGAAATAGCCCTCCGCAAAGAGCTGCTGGAAGCAAGGAGTCTGGAGCCCGTGAACTTGGATGAGACAACAGTCACATCCTGACTGTCACCGACGGGTGTTAGTGCTTCCTTCCCCGGTGAAGTGAACAATGAACCCCAGTAGGGCCTGTGGTTTTGTCACCAACCGCATCACCGATGGCTTCAGACCACATTACATTTATCGCAGACATGTTGGACTATCATTCACATTCAAATCACAGTAGTTCTTAAATCTATCACTAGATAGATATTATTTAGCATATTCATAAGAAGCACATATATTAGCATATCACGATTAAACAATGTGACTAGTTTCCTTGGCAATCCTATGTATTTTGTCTTCTGTTTTTAAAAACATGACACTGAGAAGGGATTCGTGAGTTGTCCAAAGCCTCGTTTAGGTAACGTTGGGAAGATGTGATGGCTGGAGCCCAGGCAGCCACCTTGTGACTCTGCAGGGCTCAGCCTGAGGGCACAGCTGACTTGGTAAGGGCAGCAGAGTGAGGAGTCGGGCAAGTCCCGGGGGCCTTCCCAGCTGTTACCAGAATTAACCAACCTGGAAGCTCCCTCCGCAGGACTGACGGCCCTGATGTGTAGCCAGCTGAGTCAGAGTTCTCTGTTTTTTACCCCGATGAAATCGTGACTAGGAGAAGGTGTTTCTAAGGGGGTCCAGGAGAGGCCCGGGGCAAGCTGGGTGAGGACGGACTCCAGCCAGGACGGCCTCCTCTAGGCAGGTGCGTGGGACTGCGACTTCTGGCAAAAAAAAAAAAAAGCTCCAGGCTGCCACAGTCCCCCAGCTAGGGAGCAGGGCTTGCCTGGGGGGCTTGAGATGGCTGTCACCCCCACACGGCTTTGTGCCGGCTACATCCTGTGCCAGCCCCAGGCCGAAGAGGGCAGGTGGGCTCCGTGGAGGGGCACGCGGTGAGGGCAGGGCCTGCAGCAGGTATCCTCACGCAGAGGCTGGCGACCAGCCTGCGCCCAGGGTCTGACCCCCGTTCCCACGGGCGAGGACCTCGCTTCCTCCGCCATGGACACGATATGGGTGGGCAGAGAGGGGCTGACTGCGCCCGCTCAGGACCCCCGAGGCAGGCAGGCACCGCAAGTCCCCCTGTCCCCCGCATGGCCTGCCCCGGTCAGCTGGCACACCCTGAAACGCCATGGCTCATGGGCAGAGCCCCCTGCCCCACCCCCCACCCCAGCAGGCTCTCTCAGAGAAGCAGACAGGGCTGGTCTGGGGGCCACTCACCCACTTTGAGAACTCTCAGGGCTAGAATCCAGGGAGGACCGAACCGGAGAGGCCTGGGCGGCAGGGAAGGGGAGGGAGAGTCTGGCCTCTTGGCCTTGTCACCCTTTCCTGCCTCTCTGCATCCCTCTCTGTCTCCGTAGGCTCGATGTGGGGGCCACAGCCTGGCCTGAGGGACACGCACAGCCCTGCCTGATTGCATGGCAGGATGGCAAAAGAGTGAAGTCACCAGCAGTTGCTGGGATGCCAACACCTGTTGTCCCATCTGTAATTCATGGCACATACCCCCCATTCCGACTGCCCCAGCCTCCTGGGGCCGCCCCGCCTGAGGCAGGGCCCCCCAGAGAGGCCCCGACCTGTGCCTCCCAGTACTGGTCGGCTCCAGCCACATGTGGCCTTTTCCATTTAAACCAATTACACTGAAATAAAATGAAAAATCCAGTTTCTTACTCACACGAACCACATTTTAAACATTCAGTAGCCACACGTGTGACTGGCAGCTCCCGTATTGGACAGAGGACATTCTAGAATATCCCGTTAATGCAGAAATTTCTTTGGACAGCGCTGGACCAGATGCCTGCCCTAACCTCTGGCACACCTGGGCGGAAAGTGCCATAGGCCCCCTCTGCGGGCGCTCAGAGGAGGAGCCAGGAGCCTCCCAGAGGGTGACATTGGAAGGGACCTTTAGCTCGAGCAGGGGGCTGGCAGCTGGAGGATGCAGGGAAGGGCACAGCAGGCAGCGGGACCAGCGTATGCAAAGGCACTGAGGCTGGGGAGCAGCAGCCCCATGTGGCTGGGGGTGTGAGTGAGTGGAGGGGAGGAGGAGGGACAGCAGGAGAGTTGAGCAGAGGCCAGGTCCCCGGGCTTGGAGACCTGGGGAGCCGTGGGACAGGCTCAGCTGAAAGGGGCAGGACCCAGTTTGCTGTTCCGGGAGCCGCCATAGCTGCCGAGGCGGCTGGGCTGGAGGTGACGAGGGTGGAGGCGAGTCTGCTGTGCCGGCGAGAGATGCTTCTGGTTCTTCCTGCTGAGCCTCAGAAGTCGATGGGGAGGGCTCAGAACTTGTTGAATCGGGGACGACCAGGTCCCTGGTTCCCTGCAGCTGACACTGATGCCTCTGGACGTAGATGGCATTTGTGGGAGAGAAGCTTCTGGAAGCTGAGGCTGGAGGTGGGCCTGTCCTGCTGAGGCTTCACGGGCCCTGGCAGAGCGGGGGTGGGGGGAGTGCTGAAGGGTGAGCGTGGGCTGCCCCGAGCAGGAGCAGAGCCGGGGTGGCGGCCAGGTGCAGGGAGGCTGCGGCCTGGCACCAGCCAGCGGCCTCGCCATGGCCAAGGAGTCTGGCCCTGTGTCTGGCAAGGGCCTCTTGGCAGGAGCGGGGCTCTGCCCGGGGTGCTAATGTCCTCTTAATTAGCCAGTCACTTGCCAAGCGCTAGCCATGATGGCTTCACTTTGCAAAGCACGCCCGGGCCTCAGAGCCGGACCCGCATCTGCCATATTGCGAGCTGGGTTGATGGCCAGGTGGGGCCTCTGTGCTGCCCGCTCAGGACGTCATCCTCCGGGAGGATGGCAGAAATAGAAACAACTTCTAGGGACACATTTGCAGTAAAAAATACAGGTAGGCCGGATGCCATACCTTTGCTGCTGCCGAGCCTGGCTCTGTCCTGCTGAACACCTGTTCGCCCAGCACTGGGTCCAGAGGGACCTCTTGGAGCTCAAGGTCAACTCCAGAGACCTCCCCCGCGGTGCCCGGGACGACAGCTCAGCACGGGGGCTGTGCTGGGCCCCCTCAGGTGTGGTACCCGCCCTTGAGGAGCTAGTTTAGGGCCAGGGCCGGGGGCGGGTTGTACATCTCTTGGTAAATCTGATGAGAGCATGAGCCTGGGCGCCTGAACACTGCACAACCCTCTCTGTTCTGTTCTGCTCAGGCCTGTTTCCCTATTTGTGACCTGAAGGCCTTGAAGCCAGAGATGGCAGTGATGTCTGCGGAGACAGGGCGATGGGGGGACAGCCTCGTCCTGCCCTCCATGGCTCCGCCCTGACAGTGCTGGGGTGCGGCCTGTGGCCCCAGATGGCGCAGCTTTCCTAGGCGCTGTGGCCAGCAGGGGCTCCGGGCCGGGCAGGGGTCCGGCCTTGGACTCGGCCCCTCCCACTGGAGAGGCCCGCGTGAGGGGCACAGGCCGTACCAGGCTGCGCGGAGCGGACCGAGGAGGCAGCAGAACCACAAAGACGCTATTCACAGGCTCTAAGCCACGAGGACACGCACTGCTGGCGGACAGCGCCATGGCCACCCGTGTGTCTGTGCTGCGGGTGGCACTTCTGGCTCCTTCTGCAGACCCGAGCCTCGCTGGTCTCCTTGTGAGAGACCGAGGCTCAGAGGGGGGCTCCATGAAGCCATGAAGCCCCCATGGATGGGGGCTGCGATCTGCCCAGGGCCACCCTGGGGGCACCCACCCCTGCTATCCGGACAACTGACCTTCACGAAGAGCAGGCGGAGCCCTGGGCAGGTGCGGGGTGCGGCCTCCAGCATCCCTCAGAGGCAGAGGGAGCTTGTGAGACTGCAAAGTCAGTGGGGAAGGAGAGGAAGTGTGGGGACATCCCGGGGGGGAGACTCAGGAGAGCACCGCCAGGCGGGAGGGGGCACAGCCAGGAGTTTTGATCCTTGGTGATTTCATGCCGCGCCCCCCCCACCCCCGCACCAGACAGAGGGCAGAGTGCAGTGGGAGGGGTCCCAGGGGCAGGGAGGCTGCTGGGACAGTGGGGATGGGGACAGGGGGGAGATTTGTGCCAGGAGGAGCCGCAGGGAGCCCCGGTGATAGGGCCCAATTGGTCCAGGATGGAAGCATCAGGCACACAGAAGAGCTCAGAGGGACCCTGTCCATGTGCCAGTGACAACGGGGCCTCAACTGGAGGAGTCGCCAGGGTATGAGAAGCAAGATGCAGAGCAAAAGAACGGAAATAAAATCCCAATGAAATCCTGGAAAATAAAGCTGTACCTTCCTCTGTCTAAATAGCTATTGACATCGCCTATCTAGCGTCTCTCAATCCAATATCCCCCTCTGCTGGGCACCATGCCCACTGGGCACCTTTGTGTGCCGCAAGGCCGCAGGGTCCTGTTGCCGGCCCTGACTCGGGTCCCTCTGGGGAAGGATGGGAACACGGACATGATGTCCCCGGCCCCACGGGATCCCAGGCGCCACCTGAGCTGATCTGGAACGAGGGCATGGCCCGGGGAGAGCGGAGATGCCAGGCCGGGGCCAGGCCCGAGCCACTCCCAGGCTGGCCACCGGGCGCCTGACTGCCTGACCCGGGGAGGGAAATGAGGCCGCCCGAGGGGAGGGCTGCCCAGCCGGCCCCGCGCCCAGTCTCCTGAGTGAGGATTTTGAGCCTTAGGGACTGAGACCCCTTCTCGCCTGAGCAGCCAGCCTTGGAGAATTCTCCGTGCTCACCGCTGACGAGCAGGGGCTCTCCCAAATGAAATCCCCAGGTGTACCCCGGCACAAAAGCCAAGGAAGGAGTGGACACTGGAGTCAGGTGGCCTTGACCCAAGTCCCAGCTCTGACACACACTTGCCACGGACAGAGGACAGAGTGAGCTCCCCATCACCAGAGGCATTCAAGTCAAGACTGGATGACGTTGATTTTTCACATGGTACCTGACCACGGCCAAGGAAAGCGAAGCACAAAAAAGCAGTGTCGGTTTGTGGTGGAGGGCTTCCCCAATCGGAGCGGGTTCCGGCCAAAGCATGGCATCAACAGTGGCAGCCCAAATGTCCCTCCACATGGCACATTCATGCCATGGAATATTATGCGGCTGTGAAAAAGAGGGAGCCACTTACGTTCTGTATTAAGATACATCAGGTCATAAAAGCAGGGTTGAAAATACCGTTTAAAACGAAGAGAAGACTAAGAATACAGACCCATGTCGGCATTCCTTTCCGTAAAGAAAGGAAAACACGAGAAACAAATCTACTGTTAGATTTGGTGGAATTGGAATGGTGGGGAGGCGAAGGCCTTTTTACATTCTTGGGTAGTTGAACTGTATGAATGTATCATCTGTTCAAGAAAAAATCTGAAATAACAAGAATTTAGTTCCACATCTGTTGAAACTGGCTTCAGCTCTTGACATCCTGATCCCGCTGCCCTCCTCGCACCCCCTCACCCCGTCTCCTGGACTCATCCACTCTCCCCTGACACTTCAGACTCTATTTTGTTCACTCGATCTGGATTGGCCTCGTCCTACGGGGAAATCCAAGGTCCCTTATCTGTGTCCCCTCCCGATAACTCTCCTCGATTTTAATTTAGCGCAAGGCTCTGCGCTCCCGGCCGACAGACCTGAAACACTGCAAAGACCCCGCCATTGCTCTGACCGCAGGGCGTGGGTGCTGGGGGTGCCTGGGGACACGGAGCTGGAGGGAGTCTGGCCCCTCTGTGTCCCGGGATCCTCCTGTCGGCATGAGTGAAGGAGAAAACAGCTGGCATTTATTAGGCTCTGCCCACATGCCAGCCAGTCACAGGTGCCGGACGTGTCAACGACGTGCCCTGGTTTGCCCAAGACCTTCCCAGTTTGAGGACAGAGTCCTACATCCCAGGATGTCCTTCCATCTGGCCTATGCTGTTGGTTCCCCCAAAGCATCAAGTACTGTCCCAGTGGATGCAAGTTCTAGGCCCCTTTTAGGGAGGGGAAGTCCAAGGCCAGCGATCTGCATTGAACCCAGGCCGCTGCTCCACCCCATAGGACTTGCCAGTCTCTCTCCACCCCTCGAAAGCGTCCCTTGGGAAGGCCTGGCCCTGCTCCCACCCCTGGCCTGACTGACAGGCAGGAGGTGCCAACCTGAGCCCCCTTCCCGGCCTCCGGGCTGCAAATCCAGTGGGCGGCTCTCAACACTGTCTAGCCATGCCACCAGCACCCCGCCTGGCACCCCGCGGCCTTCTCCCTGTGCCTGCTATTCTTCATCCACCCTCTCCTCTGAGGTAGTGGGGTACAGGAAGGGCATTCTGGGGACTGGAATGGGTCCTGAGTATTGGAACTCCAGGTCCCCAGGGACTCCCAGGGAAACTGAGGCTCAGAGAAATTAAGTGACTTGCCTGAGTCAGCCAGCCAGGGAGTGAGAGCCTGGGTTTCAAGCCTGTTAGACACCTCGGGATATGAGGAACTCCCAGCTCTCCAGGGGGTGTGCTCTGTGGGAGGGGATGCGACCGGTGCGCCCGCCAGGGGCTCCAGGCCCTGCCAGTAAATCCATTTGCCACACAAAGGTGAGAAAGTAACATCATCTTCTCTTGCAAGATAAAAATCCCTGGAGAGAGTTGCCTGGGGGGTGAGGGGGGAGGCACAGGCCACAAACCTACCCGCTGGGGAGCCAACGCAGTGCCCTCTGCTCTCGCCTGGGGTGTCGTGGGCAGCCTGTGGCCAAGCTGGCATTCCAGGGGCCTGCCTGGCATGTGGGGAATGTCCCAGCAAAGGTCTCGGCCTTCGGAGACGCTCAGAAAAGGGAAGTGTTCCTTGCCTGGGGTGGGGGGGGGGTGTCTGTGGAGAACAGCCCCTTCGAGGGGGTCCTGAAGGATGAGGGTTTCGCCCCTCCTGTGTGCCCGCTCAGTGTCCCATGAAGCCAGGGCCTGAGGTAAGAAGGGGAAGCACGCCGGCCCCAGAGCTGGGGCCTGGGCTGGCCTCTCTGTCCCAGCCAGTAAAAGGACACACTACTCACCCCACTGTCCCGGCCACCAGAACTCTGTGGCTTCTGTGTCCCCACAAGGGGAATGTTGGTCACTTGTGGGGGCCACTACCACAGAGGCTTCTTTTGGCCAGCCAGGCCTGGTGCTTGGGCCTCTGGGAGGGGGCTGGGGGGCCTGGAGGGCAGTGTCCTGGGAGGCAAGGCCCATGGGACAGCCCCCTCTGGAGGGCCTGACGGCAAGGCCTGGGTTGTGTGAGTTGGGGTCTGCAGAGCCCCCCTACAGCTCCTGGCCTACCAGCGCCCCCCAACCCCCATCAGCCCACAGGCCTTCGCAGGGGCTCCCCTCTTGGCGCCTTCGTGGCGCTGCTCTAAGGCCTCCTCCTCCAAGCAGCCACCAGATCGCCTCCAGCCGGCACTAATATCTGTCTGAACCCCAACCTGGCTCGTCCTTCACCCCCCGCCAGGCTTGGGGTGAGGGGGTCCCGCGCACCCGGTGAGTCGTTCGGTTGCGGTACTGCGGCGGTGGGGCCCTGGCATTGCGGGGCGGGGGGGAAGGGGCGGCGGCCGAGGTCGAGGAGCTACAGAGGCGCGCAGTGCGGCAGGAGGGGCCGCTGCGACCCCACCCGCCACCCGCGCCCCAGCGCCGCGGAGCAGGCAGGCTCCCTCGGCCCCCGCGCCCCCTCCCAGGCTGAGCCCCGGGAGGGGCGGGGCCTCGCGGGGCTGACGTCACCCCGCCTATAAAGGGGCCGGGGCGCCCCAGCCGGCTTTGTGGAGCGCTGCGGAGTGTGCGCGCCGGGCCGCAGAACAAAGGAGCCGGGCGCCGCCGCCGCCACCGCCACCGCCACCACCACCGACCTCCCTCCCCGGCCGCCACCATGACCGCCAACGGCACGACCGAGGGCGTGCAGATCCAGTTCGGCCTCATCAACTGCGGCAACAAGTACCTGACGGCCGAGGCGTTCGGGTTCAAGGTGAACGCGTCGGCCAGCAGCCTGAAGAAGAAGCAGATCTGGACGCTGGAGCAGCCGCCCGACGAGGCGGGCAGCGCGGCCGTGTGCCTGCGCAGCCACCTGGGCCGCTACCTGGCGGCGGACAAAGACGGCAACGTGACCTGCGAGCGCGAGGTGCCCGGCGCCGACTGCCGCTTCGTGATCGTGGCGCACGACGACGGCCGCTGGTCGCTGCAGTCCGAGGCGCACCGGCGCTACTTCGGCGGCACCGAGGACCGCCTGTCGTGCTTCGCGCAGACCGTGTCGCCCGCCGAGAAGTGGAGCGTGCACATCGCCATGCACCCGCAGGTCAACATCTACAGCCTGACGCGCAAGCGCTACGCGCACCTGAGCGCGCGGCCGGCCGACGAGATCGCCGTGGACCGCGACGTGCCCTGGGGCGTCGACTCGCTGGTCACGCTGGCCTTCCAGGACCAGCGCTACAGCCTGCAGACCGCCGACCACCGCTTCCTGCGCCACGACGGGCGCCTGGTGGCGCGGCCCGAGCCGGCCACCGGCTACACGCTCGAGTTCCGCTCGGGCAAGGTGGCCTTCCGCGACTGCGAGGGCCGCTACCTGGCGCCGTCGGGGCCCAGCGGCACGCTCAAGGCGGGCAAGGCCACCAAGGTGGGCAAGGACGAGCTCTTCGCGCTGGAGCAGAGCTGCGCCCAGGTCGTGCTGCAGGCGGCCAACGAGAGGAACGTGTCCACGCGCCAGGGTGAGTGGCGGCGCCGCCCCCGCCTCCCCCGCGGCGCGCGCACAAAGCGCACCCCGCCCCCGGCGCTGCGGCCTCCCGCCCTTTCTGCTGCGATCCGGAGCGGCGCCGGGGGCGTCCCCCCCACCCCCGCCGGTCCCGAAGGCCACCTCGCCCGCCCGCCCGCGGGACGTGCGCGCTCGGGCGGGAGGAGGGGCGGCGGAGGGGCTCTGCCCAGCTTCGGGGGGCGGCTGCTGCACAACCCCCACCCCGCGGTCGGGCTGGCGCTGCCCGGGCCTCGCGTAGGCGCGAACCTATGCGCCACCCTCCGGTCTCCCTGCCCAATGTGGGCTCTCCCCGTGCGCGCCGATCCTCGGGGCCCGGGAGCCAGCCCTCGGCGAGGAGACGCCCCTCGCCCGGTTCCCCGCGCCCCTCCTCCCCCGGCAGCGGGGGGCCCTTAGCTCAAGGGCGGAGGCGAGGGTCGTAACCGCAAAGGGCGACCCCCAACCCCCACGGGCAGCCTTTGATCTCAGCGGGGTGCGCTTCCACCTCCCCGCCCCCGGGGCCTTTCTCCACAGGTCTCCGCTGGGGTGGGGGCTCCCGGGTGTCTGCCCTTCCCCCAGCCCCTCCTCCCGCGTCTGCCCTCGCTGGAGGCCGCGGCCTTTGTGAGCAGGGGGGCGGGCTCCTCCGTAGGGCCCTCCCTCACCCGCTTTGTCCTGCTAGTCTCTGCTGATGGGAAAACCAGATGCGGCGGGCGGGGGAGGGGAATCGCTCTCTGTGGGTTCCCCTCCTGCCAAAGGTCCCCCCACAGCACCCTTGGGCCCAGTGCCCTGGCCCTCAGCCTCCCCAGTAGGCAGCCTCCCTCCTCGCGCCGCGGGCTCGGGACGGCGTGGCGCGGATGGCGGCTCTCCAGGCGCCCCGCCCTGCGGGCTGCGCGTCCCGGGCCGGTGCGCGGTGCTCTGTGGACATCCGAGGGCGGGTCAAGCGCAAGCCCGGAGACCCCAGCCTGGATCCTCCCCAGTCCCGGAAAGCCCCCTGCCCTCGAGTGAACCCACCACCCCCAAGGCTCCCTCCTGGAACAATTGGCCTGGCCGTTTCCGAGGCCTGCGCGCCAGAAGTGAGGGCCGCTGGCTCGGTCCTCAGATTCTCCCCCAGGCGGCGACTCTTCCTTCCTCCTGGCATCCCTGCCAGAGGCGAAGAGGGCGGCTGATTCCTGGCAGCCAGAGGCCCCACTGGAGGGACCCCGTGGGGGTCTTGTCCCCCTGGATGGGAAGTGGGACCCCAGCCTCTGGAGGTAGCTGGACGGGAGCCCAGTCAGTGGGGGGAAGGCCGCCCTCTGGGCTGGGCTGGGCTGGCAGTAGGCAGCTGCAGCCCCGTGGACGTGGCAGTGGGGGCCCTGGTCCCTCACACGCAGTGTTGTCCCTGAGTTTGCTGATTGACATGGGTGACCCGGCTTCCATCCTGCAGATGATGGGTGGGTTTACTGTCCAGAGAGGTGGAGCCACGTGCTCAAGGTCACACAGCGAAGAAGCAGCAGACAGAACTGCATTTGCCTGGCTCCAGAGGGGCTCTTGCCTGGACCCGCTGATTCCTCCCAGCCTCTGGAGCACAGTGGGCCCCCCTTTCCGGCTCCCCCAGTCCTGGGCGGGGCAGGACTCCCCACCTGTTGGGCAGACACTGAGCTCCTGCCAAATGAGACGTGCAGAGGCCTGAGTGGTGAACACGTGGGCTTGTCCCCTGGAGGGGCTGATGTCACTGGGACGTGATCCACTTCCCAGAGGTGTCCGGCGAAGGCCTGGGGTCCACAAGGTCCATCAGGGTTCTGGAGTGGGTGGCGGGTCCCTGTCTGAGGCAGATGCTTGAGGTCACCCGGAGGATGAAGCGCAGGTAGCACGAGCAGGGATCGGGTGTGGGACGGTGCCGCAGGCACAGCTTGTGCAAGGGCCCCCAAGCAGGAAGGAGCGGAGAGCCCAGAGTGAGGCTGAGGGTGTTTTTGGCAGCCACCGATGAGCCCGGGCAGGTGCCAGCCCCTTTCCAGTAAAGCTCACTGGGGCGTCAATGGTGTGATTCAGGCTGATGGGGCAGGAGCACCAGGAATGGTCCAAGAGAGGTGTTGGCTCTTTCGGGTGGGGCTTTGGGAGCTGGCTTCAGATCTTGGGGTTCTCATGTCCCTCTCACGTTAGCTCTTCCCGGTGGGAATGAGGACGGCAGAAGGACCCCGAGCCGGCCTGGGGCGGGGGGTGTCTGCAGAGGCCATTTTGGACAGGCTTGCGTGGCAAGGAGGCAGTGCCTGCACTTCCTACACGTGCTGGGCAACGCCAGCCAGGAAGGAGGAGGATCCTGGTTTAGCCGAGAGCGGCCGGGGGGTGTGATTCATCCCCAGCTCGGGCGGCCTGGTGGGGGCGGGGCGCTCCCTGCTGAAGCCCCAGCCTGCTTGCCTGCCTCGGTTTCCCCATCTGTTAAAAGGCTAGCCATGGGCACGTTCTTTCAGGCGAGCGTTGTTCCTGGGAGGAGGTCATCATAGCCACTATTAGAGGCAGAGGTGACTGCCAGTGGGTGCAGCTGTGACCACTGACAGGTGAGGACACGGCTGGGGCAGGGGGCGCAGATGGCAGAGACACTGGCTCCAGCCAGCCAGACCCTGGTCTGTGCCTTACATTTTCAGCTGGTTCCTTGCATCTGGCCAGCTGCACTCTGGGGACTCCATGCTCAGGAAGTGTCCTGTCCCAGCTGCTGGAAGGGGACGCTGGCTGGCTGAGGAAGGGCTGGCCACGTTGGGCTTTGCAGGCTGTGTAGGAGTTCTGCTGGTGAGGCTGGGCATTTTGGGCCAAGGGAATGGCTTATGCAAGGATGATGCAGGGGTTTGTGGTCAGGTAGAGCTGCTAGAAAGAGGGGAGGGGAGGCCACGGATGCTCCCAGGCCCCTCCCCTAAGCTGAAAGGGGGTGCTGGGGAGGGCCTGGGGTGCTTGGGAGCTGCTGAGGCTGCAGAGGATGGGGACCAGGGGGTGTGATAGGTAGGCAGGGAGGGGTTCTGCCTCTGAGCCACTGTAGAGCATGGCTCTGGGATGGGGCCAGGGGGTGGGCGGTGCCGTCCACGTGTCTCTCTGGGGCTCTGGAGGGAGGGGGGATGTGCCCACGGGCTCCGCTGAGCCCCCGCGTCTCCTGCTTCCCCAGGGCTTCTGTGGGCCTGTGACTCAGGCTTTCTGAGCTGCTGTTGGTGAAAAGAAAAATCCCAAAGACAACCCTGTTGCCATAGCAACCCAACTCTAATTAGAGACTGCAAGGCCAAGAGGGGCCTTTCCAGTTTGGGCGGGGCCTTGGAGCCAGGGGGTGCCATGTTGGGTGGTAAAGAGGGGGGCCCTGCTCTTCTTACCGCACCCCTTCCTGTTGGGGGGACGAGCTGGCATCTGTCAGCACCAGGACTTGAAATCCTGTCTCCAATCCTGGCAGAATGGAGGGGAAGCTGAGGCTGAGTGAGGGGAATTTACTCCCCCAAAGGCGCATGGCCCCTGAGCTGGGTACCTCACTGGCTGGCCTCGTGAGGAGTGGACACGGTCTGAGGCCCTGCGCAGATGGCGGTGGTCAGAAGGCCCTGGGCAAGTGGTGTCCACCGCAGGGCCTCCCTCTGCTCCTCTGTGGGAGGAGGTTGTCACAAGCGCGTGGTTCAAGCCGGTGCCTGTCCACAGGTGGCACGAGGGGGGGGGCGTCCCTGGCTAAGCGCTCCGTAACCAAAGGTGTCCGTGCAGGCCTGCTTGCTTCGAGCTGTTGGGCGGGCGGGTAGGGCCTTGTTTACTTGCAGGGCTATGTTAAGACGAGCCCTGGGAACCCTGTGCCGGAGATTCGCCCTCTATTCCAGGCCCCTCCCCCGCCTCCTTTGCCCCTCTCCCTGGGGTGTTCCCAGGGGGCTTTTCCGCGTCTGTCCCCTACTTTCTCGTCAGCCAGCCCACCAAGCGTGCGCGGGGCAGGCCGTGCCATGTGGCAGACTGGCCGGGGCCCGCAGGGTGGGTTTCTGCTGAGCTGAGCAGGTGCGAGGCAGCTCTGTCGCAGTGAGGGTGGGGGGGAGGCAGTTGGCTTATTTGCTGGGTGAGGTCTGAGCAAGGAGGGGATCCCAGGGCGTGGCCTTAGGCCGGTTCTATTCTTGGTGGCTCAGGCGCCCAGACGGCCCCGCCCTGCTGTCTGTGGTCTCAGCTTCTCTGGGGCAGAGGGCAGATCGCTCACCGCCTGGGTCTGGGGTCTGGGGTCTGAGGTCGTCGGCAGATCCGTGGCATCGAGGCCGAGGGGGCCCGGTGGGCCTGGAGGACTGAGCCCCCAAGGCGTTCTGGTTCAGGGCCCTGGGTCACGTCACGCATGGGGGCCACGTCCACCAGTCCACAGAAGGAGGGAGAGTTGGGGGACAGGGCCTGCCAGGAGCCTGAGTCCGCCCGCCTCCCCTCCTGGAGCCACCGGGACCCCGCATTTTCTCTCTGCGTGACCTTGGGCGAGGACATGCCACCTCTCTGTCAGTCTCCCGCTTTGTGAAAGTGGGGGTGAAGTCTCCCCGCTTTGGCGCTGATGTGGGGGCTGGCGCCTTCCAGGCCCACGTGGTGGTTGAGAACCAAGGTTGGGTCCCAGGGAGGCTGAACTCAGAACGGGGCTTTGTCACCCATCAGCCTCAAGGTCCCCGTCTGAAGGGACATCCACTGCCACTCACCACCACAGCCCCGACTCCACATAGGCCGGTCGAGGCCCAGACGGTGACACGCTCGCGAGCCCCGAGCCAGGGGCGGCAGACGACACAGCTGCCCGTGGTTCCTCGAAGCCGGGGCGCCTGGGGAGTGTGAATCCGTTCTCTTGGAACAAAGAGGCCAGGCATAGGTTTTCGCTGGGGGCGTCAACACACGGGTGTGCAAAACGATCAGGGCACACACGCGTCGAGAAAATCGAGCCACGGCGGGCACGGGCCACGTGTGGCTGCATGTTTATGCTCTTATGAGTTAGTTCTAAGTTTCCCGAAAAGAACGTAAGTAAGTTACTGTCAGGTGTTACTGTAACTTACTCGTGTACAGAAGCAGGAAGGATATGATGAACCCCATCTACCCCACCCCCCACCCCCAGAAGCGATGGTCTCCATCTGTCCCTGTATTCACTGTGTTTGGCTGCATGTCACACAAATCCTTTGACATCAGGGCATTTCATCTCAAAATGTGTCTGTCCGTGTCTCTGAAAAATGAGGCTGTTTCCTTACATAACCACAACACGATTAATCCTTAATACCGAGTCCTGGGCCCCCGTACGGTGCTCCAGGCTGGCTCTCTCTGCAGGTGGTTTGTGGGAAGGGTACCTACCGCTCTGTAATGGGAGACGACGACGTGAAAACGGGGTACCCTGGGCTGGTCCCGGAGTGAGTGGGTCCCGGGCTGTGCCCTCTGGAGTGCCGGCCGTGGGGACTCTGCAGTCCCCGTGCGTTGATGGATGCGTGAGGGCGGGGCTGTGGGTACCAGCTGGACGCTCTCCCCACAGGCATGGACCTGTCGGCCAATCAGGACGAAGAGACCGACCAGGAGACATTCCAGCTGGAGATCGACCGGGACACCAAAAAGTGCGCGTTCCGCACGCACATGGGCAAGTACTGGACGCTGACGGCCACCGGGGGCGTGCAGTCCACCGCCTCCACCAAGTGAGTGCCCTACCCGCGGGCCGCTGGCCACTCTCAGTGGCCAGGCCGGCCCTTCCCGGGGGCCTGGGGCGGCTCTCCCTGACGCTGTCCCCACCGCCCCCAGGAACGCCAGCTGCTACTTTGACATCGAGTGGCGTGATCGTCGGATCACGCTGCGTGCCTCCAACGGCAGGTTCGTGACAGCCAAGAAGAACGGGCAGCTGGCTGCCTCGGTGGAGACAGCAGGTAGCCACCTGGGGGGGCCCCTCCAGCCCTGGTTGGTTCCCCAGAGGGTCTAGCCGTGCTGTGGTCAGTCACCAAGGCCCGCCCTATGCTGGGCCTTCCCCCAAATGGGCCCCGCCCACCCTCACGGCAAGGCTGGCATGCCTTGTGGCCCACACCCTGGGTGCCCCAGCCATCCCCCCGTGAGGCTCACAGCCACCCCCCCACCTTCTTCCTGGGACAGGGGACACAGAGCTCTTCCTCATGAAGCTGATCAACCGCCCCATCATCGTGTTCCGCGGGGAGCATGGCTTCATCGGCTGCCGCAAGGTCACGGGCACCCTGGACGCGAACCGCTCCAACTACGACGTCTTCCAGCTCGAGTTCAACGACGGTGCCTACAACATCAAAGGCAGGTTCCTCGGGAGGTGTGGGGGGGCCCCCGGCACTGGGGGGCAGTGCTCCCCGCTCCGCACAGCCCTGCTTCTGTGACCTGGCTTGGGCCACCCCAAGCCCCATGGAGACAGATGTCCTGTGGCCACCAAGGGCTCTGGGCTGGGAGCAGCCCCTCCCCATCCTGTCTGTACAGAGGGAGACTTCCGGCCCACCCCAGACGGAGTTGGGGGGCGATGAGCAGAGAGGGAACCAGGATCTGGACGGGGCAGGGGCGGATGCACGGCTGAGTTAGGGCGCGGGCTGGGGAGTGGACCCCCATCCTGCGTGGGAGGTGGGAGGCTTGGGTGGTGGGCATAGTGGCTCTCACCCCGTTCTGGAAGCCGCGGTGATGCACAGTGGGGAGCGGGGCTTGACGCCATCTTGCTCCCCCAGACTCCACAGGCAAGTACTGGACAGTGGGCGGCGACTCCTTGGTCAGTAGCAGCAGCGACACGCCCGTCGACTTCTTCTTCGAGTTCTGCGACTACAACAAGGTGGCCATCAAGGTGGGCGGACGCTACCTGAAGGGGGACCACGCGGGGGTCCTGAAGGCCAGCGCCGAGGCCATCGACCCCGCCACGCTGTGGGAGTACTAGGCCCTGCCGCCCGTGTCCCCGTGGTCCCCCGCCCCGTCCCGCCCCCTCCCGCTAACTCCTCTTCAGGTGGGCGCTGCCGAGGACGGGGAGCCCCTTGCCTTTCAAACTGGAAACCCAGAGCAGTCGGTGTCCCCACCTGTTGTTGCCCCCTGTGGCCTCTCCCTGGGCGGGCCGGCCGGCGGCTGCGGCCTGGTCCTCGGGGGGATTTGGGACCCCTCTGCCCTCTCTTCTCTGCAGTGGGCGAGGCTGGGCCCCTCTTTCTTCTGACCTCAGACAACTCTGAGCCTTATTTCTCCAAAGTCGCGAGGAGCAGTGGGGACTGGGTGTGGGTGGGGGGCTGTAACTGGAATTTGCTGCCCGCTGCCAGACCCACCCCCCAGCGCCCCGGGAGCCAGGCGCTTGCCCCGCCCCCGTTGGTGGCTGCCTCGGTGCACCTTCTGGAAGAAACCCAAGCAGAGGGGCTGGCACTAGAGTGAGTGCCTGCCACCGGTCCCCTTTGCATGGAGCAGGCCCGCCCACTGCGTGCCCTGCTGTGGTTCGGGGGCCCTGCTCTTGTCTGTCCTCTCACCCTGGTCTGACTGGAAGCAGAAATGACCAAATCAGTATTTTTTTTTTTCTTTTTAATTAAATGTTTTTGCTGGAGGCAGCCCAGGCAAGCCTGGATATAGCTATGAGTGGTTATCAAGGGGCCTTGGTGGGAGGGGGTCTCGGGATGGCACCTCCGGGCCCCGGTGCCCTCTCTGCCACTTAGCGGTGGGGCAGCACCCAGACCCTGCTCCCACCTGCCCGCCCAGGCCCTGGCTTTGTGCCCTCCCCGGCGGTGCTGGGCCCTCATCCTCGGCCAGAGCCTCCAACTGGCGTGATCGGTGCTCCTTGCCTGACTGGGCTCTAGGTCTCCCCGAGGGATGAAGCCAGGCGTCCCCCTCAGCCGGGAGCCTGTGGGAAGCCCCCCGGCCCCCGGCACAGCCCCCACCAGCCCCGCCCCTCCCGACCACGGGTTGTCTCCTCCGTGCATCTCACTCTGGGTGTCTTGGTCTTTTATTTTTTTGTAAGTGTCATTTGTATAACTAAATGCCCATGATAGTAGCTTCAGACTGGAAAAAGCAAAATAAAATAATGCAAGTCCACACCTGGGCTGGCCTGTGTGTTCCTTGGGGATGAGGAGGGGCAGGGAGGGGTGGGCCCCGGGCTCTGTTGGGTGGTCTGAGAGCAGCCGGGACACCCCCAGGAACAGAAGGCCACGCTGCAAGGGTGTGGCCTTTGCTTCAGCCCCGAGGTCGGCCCCAGGCACTGGTGTCCCAAGCACGTATTGGGAGCACCGGTGGGGAGGTGGATGACTTCCGGTTCCTCCAAGTCCTGCCTCTATTTGGGAGGCCTGAGCAGGAGGCCTATCTGGGGGAGCAGCGCCTGCATGTTCAGGAAGTAGAGATGAACCCGGAAACCATCAGAGGCTAAGCTCGGAATCCTGGGGTGGGGGCGCCTCCATCAGAGCAGGACCTCTGGGAGGGAGGGAGGGCGGCATTTTCCCACCTGTGGACAAGCTGAGGAAGTTGCCATCCGCGAGAGGGGCCGGGGGCCGGGGCCCCCCGCGTGTCTAGCAGCGGGGACTCCAGCTGGCCAGGCTCTGAGTTGGCCCTGATGCCATTGCTTATTAACCGGGGCGCCCTTGGGGGAGCCGGCTTTCCCATCCTACAGAGGAGGAGACTGAGGAGGGAGCAGCAAGACGCAGCCCTGCAGGCGGATTAGGGTTCCCTGCCCATGCCCCATAAGGCGGTCATGGGCTGGGACGCGGTGGGGCAGCGGGGGCGGGATTAGCCGGGTTCCCACCTCGCTGCCCGAGCGGTGATTGGCTGCCGATGACGAAACTGAGATGCCTGTGCTGGGATTGGTGGGAGCCTCGAGATGGACACGGGCAGGTGGGGGGCTACGAAGGGACCCCAGTGAGGCCCTGGAGGCCACCCCGCCACCCGTTAAAACCGGGCTGGAAGCCAGAAAAGGCTCAGTGACGTGGAGGGGACAGCTGAACGCCCCGGAGTCCAGCTCTGGCAGACCCAGGGGGCTGGGAGGGGGGCGCCGCAGCTGGGCAGTGGCAGAGTCTCGGGGTGAAGTGGTTCCCTGCGGGGCCCCGCCCAGCCCCGTCCACGCGGCAGGCATGACCCTCCCCAAGATGACCGGAGGGTCCCCTTTCCCGTCCTTCGAGCCCGCGCGGATGATGTGGTTACAGCACCCACGCTGCTAGAATGGTGCCACGTGTTCCCGCCGGCGAGTGGGGCGCGGTCTGGGGTGGGGGAGGAGCTCGCACCTGCGGAAGGAGGAGGCCTCACCTGCGACACCGGACTGGAAGGGCGACGCGTGCGGAGGGAACCGCACCAGCAAAGGCCCCGTGAGGGGAAGCCGGGCAGGAGGCGGGGCGGCGCCTTGCGGGTCCCAGGTGAAGCGAGATCGTCTCCAGACCCCGTGGAGTCTGTGTGGCATCTTCGGGAGGAGGGGGACTCTCCTGTGGACGCAAGAGGGGGGTGGGGGCACCTTCGGGACCACCAGAACCATTCCTGCGCACCAGGGTTCCCCATTTCCTGGTCTTTTGGGGACCTTCCGGTCCCTTCTGTCGGAACTCGCTCTGGGGGCCTCCGGGACTCGGAGTCCAGAGCAGTGGGTGCAGTTCCGCCCCTTAACAATTCCTTATTTACACAGGCGTGGCCCACCCCAGGTGACCCTGCACACAGGGACACATGCGGATAGTAGACACGTGAACCCATAACACACGTGCACACTGAGACATGCATGCGTGCACACACGTGCACACAGACTACCTCCCGACTGCTCACCCGCCTGCAGGACTCGGCACACAGGGTTCAAACCCGTCTCCAGACAGCGACTGGTGGCTCCTCCAGCCAGTGGGGACCCCACAGCTCGGAGGGTGCGTCCACAAGGGCCACCACAGAGGGCGAGCAGGAGTCTGGCCCGTCTTTGATCAGACGAGGAGACTGAGCCTTAGCAGGTGCCCAGGGATGGGGCAGCTGCCGCCCAGGCTCCGGGTTACTCATCAGGGTTAATTGTTGCTCATCAGATCCCAGAAGATTCCAATTGAAGGGAACATATTCAATTAAGCTCGTAAGGAAGAAAAAAGACTGGAGAGAAAGCCCTCTCTCCTCCCGTGGCCGTCCCCATCAGGGCAGGCATGCCGGAGGCAGGGGGCTTGGGGCAGGCTTCGGCCCTGTGTGTGGCAAGGCCAGAGCAAACAGGGTGTCCCGGGGCGTCCCGGGGCCTGAGCCAGCCCTGGCCTCCCCACCTCTGTCTGCTGGGATCTCTGCAGGCCTGGCTCTTGGGTCCCTCGTTGGGATGGCCCCCTGGCCCTGCTGGCGGGCGGTGGAGCTGTTGCCAGCCCCGGGAGGCCCCAGGGGGTCCCGCAGTGGGTGAGGCCAGTGACAGTCCCAGGGGTGTTTCCATGGGACATCCCTTCCACGTTGCCTGCCCTCCCAGCTCAGGCTCCTCCCCTGTTCATTTCTGGGGAGACCTCGGTGGAGGACACCCCAGACCTGGTTGGGCCTCACTTCCTCCAGGGCCAGAGAAGCCTCTGCCACAATTAGGACTGACGAGAGGTGACCTACCCGTGACCTTGGGGGCTCAGAAATCACACTGAAGTTTAAGATAGTTGCAGCCACAAAGGGACCCCCACAGCCTGTCTGGACTCTCTGGGGACACTGGCCTCAGTTTCCCCCATTTGAACAATGAGCAGTTGGGTTTCGGGCCTTCCTGGGCTGTGGGCAGCAAGGTGGGGGAGGGGCTCTGAGACCCCTGGGGCAGCAGAAGGGGAAGGGAACAGATGGGGCCTCTCCAGGCAGAAGGAGGCCAGGAGAAGGGGCCCAGGCCTGGGGGGCGGGGCAGGGCTGAGCAGTTGGCTTGAAGCCCAACCCCTTCGTGGGGCCCGGGCTTAACCAGGAGGCCGGTTCTCCATGAGGGGTCAGAATTGAGACAAAGGTTGCACGGAGATGGGGGAGGAGGGGGCTGCACTCAGGTCTTACCCCCCCAACCCCTACCCTCCAACCTCACACCGCCCCCCAGGAGGGGAAGGGGAAAACCCCCTTCCAGGAACCCCAGCTAGTGCCAGGCCTGGGGCAGCTGCTCTGAAAGGGTTACTATGACTCTTATTGTTAAAAAATTAAGACAATAAATACACAGGATGCAAAATCAGAGGCAGCGCTGTGAGCACTTTCCTATACTCTCCCAGAAATTTTTATTTTTTATTTAATATATACCCCTTACTGTGTGCCAGGTACTAAGCCCTTCACTCGTTTAGTCCTTGTCATGCATGGGCTGAGTTGTGTCCTCTGAAGTCACATGTTGAGGTCCGAACCCCGGGACCTCAGACTGTCACTACGTTTGAGGAGAGGGTCTTCAAAACGCCGAGTAAGGTACACGAGGGCCGATGGGCCCTAATCCCACGTGACTGGTGTCCTTCTATGAGAAGAAGCAATTAGGACACAGACGCCTACAGGAGGAAGACCATGTGGGGACACGAGGAGAAGACGGCCACCTACAAGCCGAGGAGAAAGGCCTGGGGAGAAACCAGCTTCGCTCACCTTGATCTCAGGCTTCCAGCCTCCAGCTCTGTGAGAAAATAGATGATTTTGTTAAAGCTGCTCCGTCTGGGGTACTTTGTGATGGCAGCCCCAGCGAACTGATACGGTCCTTATAGCGTCCCCAAGTGGCAGGGAATATCGTTATTCCCGTTTTTCCGTGCGGAACATGGAGGCACAGAGAAGGGGAGGACTTGCTCGAGGTCACAGGCCACGCGCTGTAGAGGTCAGAAACTTTCCAGTAAATCGGTCACAGAGAAGTGATATCGCCAGGCGCCGGCCCCCAGGAGGGCGTGGACCACCGCTGGGATGCAGATGGGGAAACTGCCTGCTACGCCCTATTTGATGTAGGAGTTCCCTGAGGACATTTGCCTTTGTGTGGGACCTTTGCAGCCAACAACTGCTCTCTATAATCTGCTGCTTCCTGTCATCTGCTTGCTTGCTTGCAAGACCACCAGGATATGGTCTTCAGCTTTATAAGCTGCCTCCTCTGGAGGCTGGGGGCTGATCTCCTCTCACCCTGCGTGGTGGAGAGTCAGTCGCAGGCTGGCTCATAAAGGCTCACGATTCTCTCTGATTGTGGGTCCCTGTTCTCACCTGCGCCATGACAGCGTGGTGCAGCTGGGATCCAGACATATAACACGACACGTAGGGACAAGCACGTAGGCCACTCGAGCTTGTGGTAGGTTTCTTCAGGAACAAAAGGAGACCAGCATTCGAGGCCGGGTGGTGTGTCTGGAAGGTGACCCCAGGAAGTGGCAGAGAAGGGGGACTGAGATGGGGAAGAGGAGGAAGCCAACAGCAGTCAGCGCGGTGGGCAGCCGCCCCCCACCCCCAGCCCGACCCCCGTGACTGGGGCTGGGGTGCAGGGGCAGGGCGGGGTTCACAGGCAGCGCTCTGTGCTGGGCAGGGGAGTTGAGTTGCTATGTGAGCGGTGGTGAATTTCTTTCTCTTTTCTTTCTTTTTCTTTCTTTTCTTTTTCCTTTCTTTTTCTTTCTTTCTTTCTTTCTTTCTTTTTCTTCCTTCCTTCCTTCCTTTCTTTTTCTTCTTTCTCTTCCTTCCTTCCTTCCTCCCTCCCTCCCTCCCTCCCTCCCTTCCTTCCTTCCTTCTCTCTCTCTCTCTTTCTTTCTTCTTTCTTTCCTTTCCTTTCTTTCTTTCTGTCTTTCTTTCCGCGTCTATGAGCTCCACGTGATCTGCTGGGACAGCTCACCCCTGAGGTTCGGCTTTGCTGGGTGGGGCCCGAGCGGCCTTCAGTCTAAGGCTGACTTTGCCCACTGTGCAGGTGACATATTTCTGGCTCTGATCTGTGCTTTGCTGTGGGGACCCCGCTCAGCCCAAGTGCTGTGACGCTGCGGGTCCCTCTGCCCGCTCCCCTCTGCCGATTCTTTGCCCAGCTGGTGTCGGTTCTGCACGGGTCAGCGAAGACAGAGGCCCCCTCTGCGACCCCTCTCCGGGCAGCTGTCCGCCTTCCTCCCCACCTGCCCCGTGGATCCTCCGCCTCCCAAGATTCTCAGCTGGCTCCTCACCTTGGGGACCCGGGGGTCCGTCTGGCCCTCGTGGGGCTTCCGGTCCCCGTGCCACAGCCTGGAAGTCGCAGGGTCCACTTCTCCAGGGGTCATTGCTCTTGTTCCCATTGTCCACCGTCTAACGCCCATTTTTTCTTTATTTTCGTCTGATTTTTTTAAGCGGGGAGGGTATATCTGATCCTCGTTACTCCATCAAAGCCAGAAGTGATATTTCTGCCTTTTCTTTCTTCTGTTTGTAAACGGTTTTACTGAGAGAGAATTAAGCCACCACACCATTTAATTCAGTGGCTTTTGCATACTCGCAGATAAGTGCAACCATCACCACATCTACCTGAGAACATCTCATCACCTGGGAAAGAAAGACGGGCTCTTACCGCCCCCACCTGCTCTAGCCTTAGGCAACCACGCATCTCCTTGTCTCTGCCGTTTGCTGACCCGACATTTCATGTCAACGCGGTCATACCGTCTGTGGCTTTTACATATGGCTTCTTTCACTTAGCTAGTGTCTCAAGGTCCATCCACATCGTAGTGTGTGTAATAAGCACTTCCTTTCTTTTTTTTTGTTTTGAATATCTAATTGGCTTTATTAAGCCATTCACGATCGCACAGCCTCCCACGAGCAACTAGAAAGCCACCTGTCTGCCTCTTTATGGCCCTATAACACCCCACTGCGTGCATGGACCAGTTTCGTTTCTTTTATCCATTCATCAGGTGGTGGCCGTTGGATTGTTCCCACTTTCTGGCTGAGTCACGCTAAATCATTGTATGAGAACTTTCTAAGGACACGTCTCTGCAGATGAATAACTCCAGCTCTTGTCATCTGTGCCACCAGGACGCTGGGAAAGTCCCAGCTCGCTGCACCCTGCCCAACCCCTCCAGGGCTCCAGCGGGCGGGAGACTCGCCGTGTAAAGACCCCCCACCCATGTTTCCCGATTCCAAACACAATTAAGGGAGCATCGGTGTGGCTTCCGTAGGTCACACCGTCTTCACGTATGGTATCTCATTTAATGCCCCCCCAAATCCCTCTCATTTCACTGATTTATTCTTTCAACTATGATCTCCCGAGCATCGCAGCCACTGGGCAGAGTGGTCATCCCTGTTGTTCAGTGTGAACTATTTCATGAGCTGGGAGCTACTCCAGGACAGTCAGTGCCTCATGGGAAGGTCAGGGGCCAGGGCCACTCGCGGGTCAGGAAACGGTGGAGTTGGGGGTGAGAACTGAGGCCTGTGCTTCCCTCAGGATGGGGAGGTGTCGGTGTCCCCTGAGGTCAGAGGTTGAGCAGGTTCAGCCGGCCATGCGGGGGCTAGAGAGACCTCTGGGGCCACCCTGGAGGGTGACGGTGGCCAGGTCGGGGCAGTTCCCCGAGGCGGGTCCCAGGGTTCCTGGGATGGGGCCAGCCACTAGGGCCTCCAGCGGGTCCCCAAACCCTTCCTTGGAGCTACACTTACAGTCACGCTGACCCTAAAGCTCAGGTGTTAATCCACGTGGGCTGCAGGGAACGGCGTTGCCTTTGAAGACGGGGCAGGGCCAGCCTGTGGGGGCGCAGCCCAGCGCCCCAGTTCCGGGCTGTGTTTGTTCCATCACCATAGCTTTTGAGATCTGACTTGGTTTTTCTGTTTGCTTTCAGATCATGTACATTTTTCCGGTAAGTGGCCTCCAACTGGACAGACACGAAGAGAGAGAGAGAGAGAGGTAAGAGCCCCTTAGGAAGGCTGTGGCCGCTGGCTCCCCACAGTGACATCCCCGGCACAGGTGCACGGTCCACCCTCGGGGGTACGAATGCCGCTCCCGTCGGGGACCAGGGCCCCGTGTGCATGGCTGGCTGTATCCGGGAGAGCCCAGTGTGTGTGGGGGGGCTGTTGCGCCCGCTTAGGGCCGAGGCCTTGATAGGCAGGCATTGCCTCCTTGGGCCATAAAGGGATGACGACAGGCCGGGGGCACAGCAGCCCTGGGGGGCCACCTCAGGGTTGCCGTCTCAGGCCAGGCCCAGCTGAGAGCAGAGCTGCGGGATGAGCAGGAGCTGGTGGCCCAGAGCTTTTCCAGGAATAGCTCCGTGGGCCCTTTGAAGCCGCTGCTGTGGGGTGTGGTTGCTGCAGTGGATGGGACTCTGGAGAAGCGGTTGGTGGCTGGCTCTTGGGAGGCCCTGGTCAGGTGGGGCTCTGAGGAGAGGAGGGACATGCCTGGGTGGGCTGTGAGATGCGGGGTGCTGCTCCCCTCCCAGAGGGGACGCCCAGAGACAGCAGAGGGCCAGAGAGAGGCTCCGAGGTGGGGAGGTCCGAGGACGCCGGAGGGGGCATGTTAGGGCACCTGGTCTCCATGCCTGCACCAGCCCCCTCCTCGCCTTGCTTCCCCAGCATCCTCTTTGCCTGCCTACAGAAGGGGTGAGGAGGAGGAGTGACCCTGGGGCCCTGGCCAGGCCCTCGGGATCGCCTGCAGAGATGGCCTCACTGACAAACGCGCAGCCCTCGACCAAAGCCATCGCCTCTCCGCTCTGCCCAATGTGCCCTGGCCCCACTGTTCTCCGTCAGCCACCCTGACAGCGCCTGCCTGTCCCCGTGGTCCCTCTCCTGTACCCCACCCCGGTGTGGTCCCGCCTGTCCCATCCCACCGGGGCCAGAGGGCCGCCTCCTCCCAGGGCTCCTCCCTGGGGCCCTGCTGGGGCCGGCAGCGACCCTTCCACTGTGGAGCCAACTGACAATGCAGGTTCCCAGGAGCCACCAGGACCAAGGGCCCTGGCGCTCCAATTTGGACAAGCTGAGGGCGGTGAGGACGAGGAGCCAGGCTGGGGCCCTTCCCCACTGTCTAGGCTCTGGGGGCCTTCTCTGTGACGCCCCCACAGTCCCTGGGCCACCCCTGCCGCCTCCCCTCCGTGTCTGTTTCCACCTGCCGGCTGTCTCCTTGCATGTGTGCTGTCGCCTCTGCGGGGAGCCTGACAGCCCCACTACCCAGCGGAACGGTGCCTTCCCAGGTCCCAGCTGGACCTGTGTCGCTCGGCGGCGCGTGCCCAGCTGTGTGGACAGACGTGTGACATGTACAGAGTGCGGATGTGGACTCAGTGCCTGAGATTCCTGTGTGGGGTTTGACGCAGTCTCAGACACACCGGACGCATGCCAAAGGTGACAAGCACTTTGTCCCCAAGGAGCTGCCCACAGAGTAGTGAAGGACAAAAGACTGTGGATGCACACAGGCCTGAACCTGGGGGCCACCTGAGACAAGCCTCTAATCCAGCGGTCCCCAACCTTTGTGGCACCAGGGACCGGCGCTCCTGTGAGAATCTACACCTGAGGATCTGATGGGGAGCTGAGGCGGTGATGCTGGCGCTGGGGGCGGCTGCAGATACAGATGAAGCTTCACCTGCTCGCCCACCACTCACCTCCTGCTGTGTGGCCCCGTTCCTAACAGGCCATGGACCGGTACCTGTCTGTGGCATGGCAGTTGGCGACCCCTGCCCTAAGAGAGAGCAAGAAGAGAATCAGATAGCTGCCTCCCGTGCCCATCTCAGGCCAAACGCTTTTCCTATCTCATCTGTCACAATCTGATGAAAAGACGCTGTCATCATCCCCACTTTCCTGACGCACGGCACCTAGGAGGCGGCAGAGCTGGGATCTGCACACCTGCAGGGCCCACGGAAAAGATTCTGAATACGTGACATCCCAGGACAGCCTCCCCGCTGAGGGAAGAAGCTGGCCCGGGACTTTGTCAAAACCTGTCCACGAAGGGAGAGGAAGCCACTAGAGAAAATGGCTGTTTGACTCAATCCTGAGCAAGAGGGAAGACACAGATGGGGATTTAGACGTGACCTTTTCCTGCAGGGGTCATGGGAACAAAGGGCTGGCAGGCTGGGCAGGGGCAGGTTGGCAGCAGCCGTCAGGAAAGTGCTTTTGAGAAGTCCAGAGAGAAGGCTCACGGAGCCTGTGGCAGGAGGCTCTAAAAGGGGGCTGTTAGCAGCCACGTTTCGGGAGCGCTTGCTCGTCTTCCCTTGCTGAGGCTGGAGATGAAAACCCGCACAGCTGGTTGCCTAGTTTTGTGAAACATGCTGCGTCATCGTAAAAAAACCCCACATACTGGAAGGAAATGCATCGGAATATCATCAGTAGTTACCTTTGGGCAATGAAGCATTTTATACTTTTCTGTGTTTTCAGTTTTTTTCTATTTTAAAACATTTATAACTGGCATGTGTGTGTGTGTATGTGTATACATATATATATATATATGCATATATATGTATACACACACATGTATATATATGTGTATACACACACACACATATTTAAAGGATAAAGAAATAAAGGTTTGGACAATTACAAATGCTACTGGCCTAAAAGCAGCTCCCTCTAAAGAAAGGGGTGTCAATACAAGCGATACCTCCATGAGGTCAGATTCCAGGGTGTGGGGTGAGTCTCAGGACAGCTGAGGGACCATGGGTACAAAGATGTGCCAGCGAGGGGCAGAGCACAGCTCAGGGCTCTTACCTGCTACTGGTGGATGGACACGACTTTGCAGGAGAGGAATCTGGCAAAAGCCATCAAAATACATCCCCACCCCCATCTTTGGTGCCCCGACTCTACCACTGGAGATACCCCTATGAAAACAAAAAGGGGTTAATCACTGAGGTGTGTGCAGTGGCAAACCTTCGGAGCATTTGCACTCTCCTTAGCAGGATGGCTGAGTAACTTGTGGCAAATCTGCACAAAGGCGGGCATTAGAAGGACCAATTAGATGCTCAGACTCGGGGAGCACCTCAGGTCGTAAGCGGAGAAAACTGAGTTGCAGTGACAAGTCTGAAACCGCTTTTGTGGAAGCAAAGACCTGAGCCCCTCTGCAGGTGTGTGTGTGGCGACCTGCTGGCTGGCACACGTGACTCTAGTTACCTGGATGGAAGATGGAAAAAAAAACGATTGTGGTAGACTAGGAAGCTAGCCATCACTTATCTACTCAGTGTTAAGCTCAATGTCAAAAGGCCTTTCTAAGTGAGAGGCAGCAAGTGTTTACTTGAGATCAGTAAGAATAGCTATTCAGGAACCATTAATGAGGCAGAAACCCAAACAGTGTTGGGATAAGGAAGCGAAGGCCAGGGGTATTCATGGGAAAGGGACCATCCATACAGAAGGCAAGCATTTCTATTGGTGCCGGGAACATAACATTATGATGTTACTTTTCAATGCTTTTAATTGTCACTCGGGCCGTCATCAGTCCCGTAGTCATAACTGCTTGTTATCTTTGCTAATAGTTCTTTGAGACATAATTTTGCCCTCAGCCCGAAGGTTATTTTGCCATTTAAAAATTCCAGATTTGAGGCAACATGTGAAAGGCGATTCCTCTCGGGCCTGGCAGCTCTGGTTGCATTTTAAAGTGACTCTGCTTCTATTATTCTTTACCAAAACTATAGGAAGTCTATGATATTGCTGCAAAGGTGTAAAATACACACGCACAGGGACAAGGACTGGGTGGCCCAGGTAAATTAAAAAGCCACGCCGACTCGTTCAGAAGGTGGGGATGCAGGTAAGTTTGTCTTCGATTTATTTCGGTATGCAGGCTTCCCTGGAGCGAGCGGTGTGGGCTCAGGCTGTGCGGGCTGTGCGGGTCCACCCCTCACGGCTGCTCCAATTGGGCCACGAAGCTCACAGCTGCGTTGTTCAAGGGTCAACTGGCGGTTGGAATTCCAGGTACGCAGAAGGGCCGGCTGTGGCCATACCCGGCTGTCTGACTGTAAGGGCAGTTGGTGCCCCCTTACTTGTTCAAGGCTCAGCTATACTTTTATCAGATGTAGCAAAAAAAAAAAAAAAGTACATTTAATAAAAAGTTGCAAACGGCAGGAGGGGACAGCCTTGCGTTTTATTGGAATTTTGAGCTTGGCTGGCTCCCTGGTGCTCTGTGGTCCACCGGGGCCGCAGGTGTCCTCCATGCCATGGGGCAGATTCCTGCAGGTGCACAGCTGGCACCCAGCAGGAGGTGCTCCCGGGAGGAGGCCTGAAGGGCCAGGACCCATTTGTAGCTGCCCTTCGGGGAGCCCAGCTCCTGCGGGTTGCTCTCCAGGGCGAGTCTGCTGCAGGGGCCTGGAAGGGGGGCTGAATGCAATTTCTTGAAGGGGATTCTGTGCCCCAAAACCAAAAAATAAGCCCTTTGTGCCTAATTGGGGCCTTGGTAGGCATGCAAGCGGGGTGACTTAGCATCGGGGTCACCCATTTTTTCTCCCGGGCAGGGGAGAGGCAGGAAAACCTCCCTTCCCCGCACAGGGCCGCTGCGTTGGGACCACCAGATCCTGCTGTGACCTCCCTGGTGCGTGGGGTTCAGACCTAACCCGTGATTTTGCAGGTGTGGCGGGCCGGTCCGACTGCCATGCGGAGAAATGAAACCAGAGGGGTCAGGGCGCACAAACGTTTATTTATCAAAAGTCCAAGGTACATGATACAGGCTTTTTACACACAGTAGTTGAAACAATTATTTTATGTATTTTTACTACCAGAGAGTAAAGAATTTAATCATTTTTGCTATTTGTATACAAAGTGACAGGTCATGCACTTTTTAGTTTTAAAATCTCTTGCTAAGTGCAAATACTAGACTCCTTCCTCCAGTTTTAAGGCAAGTGGAATGGGACTGTCACTGGGCCGTCTCACTCCGGGGAGCAAGCACAGCGGCCCAGAAGGGAAGGTGCCAGGCCACCACTGTCTCCGGGACTCCTGCTTTGTCCCTCACACTCTGCTCTCTCTGGGTTTCCTGTTATTTGCATCTTACAGTCACTTGCTGGCGTGTCAGATGACCGTGGCCTCATCTCGCCACCCAACCCTGTCACTAGGGCTGAGTGGTTGAGGTACCAGGTGTGCAGGTCCTGCCTCTGGGATGCTGAGGTGCCGAGAGGGTCATGTAGGGACACAAGTGATGGCAGTGAACGTCTCCAAAGCAGCGCCTGAGCCACACCTGCAGACCCCGCGACCCTGACCTGCACAGGGACGTCGGGAACCAGGTGCGCGTTTCCAAAGGGCAGGGGTGGCTCAGAGGTGACGTCCTCCATTTGGCCCTAGGGGGGACCATTATTCTGGTCCCCTCCCTCCCGTGCCAAGGACACCCTTGCACGCCAAGTCCCTCGCTATGGCACGGAAGGCACAAGCCATCATTCAGGGTCTGTCTGCGCAGCTGTCCCGGGCCCTGGAGGCAAAGGCCCGGGGCTGTGGGGCATGAATCGGCTCAGGCAGCCTAGGAGGTTCAGGGTGTGGCCGGGGGCCAGGCCAGTGCCTGGGGTCCCCCTCCCCATCTGGTGGGATGTCTGCTGGCGCTCACTGATCTGAGATCCTCTCCTGAGGAAGCATGGGTGACAGGCTTTGAAGGAACCTGTCACTGCGCCCGCAGCGTGTCCCATCAGGGCTCTCCCAAGGCACCGCCACCCAGGCTGGCAGTGAGGTACAGACAGCCCCCCAGGGAGAGGTCGCGGCAGTGGAAACCTGGCGCAGGCCTGTCCTCGCTGGCCCCACCCTGCACCCCGACGACCGCCTACTGCAAAGCCCTCACCCCGAGGAAAAGCAGCAAGAAAGGGCACCTTAGCAGATTTACCCCATTTTATTCCTTGAAATACAACCAAGAAGCCAACGGCAGCGGGGGCGGCACCTAGCAACGCTAGGTCCCGGCAGCGGGGAGCGGGGCTGGGTGGTGCAGAGGGCGGAACGGTGTCTGCGACCGGCCGTAAGCTCGTCCTCCACTGGTCTGTGGGCACACTGTGTGCTTGTGGGGACCCCACCGCCGTCAGAGGCACAGCGACATGGACACACACGGGGAGCCAGACAGGCATGGCCCCAGCCGAGGCCTTAGCTCTGCACAGCCTGGCGTGTGACGTACCGCACAGTGGGTGGCTCAAACCCTGGGCGGGGGCTGGACAAAAAAAAGGGAGCGGGAACACAGAAGGGACCCCATGTGACTGGCCCATCCTCAGGGGAGGGTGGGCCACAGAGCAACGACCAGCCAGGCAGATCTCGGGCGGGTACAACCTGGGTCGCCTGGCCCCTGGAGAGCTGTTCACTGCCTGGCTGGTGGCAGAGAAGGCTCTCCAGTAACTGGCTGCCCGGGAGAGCCACCGGGCCTGTCACTGCTGCCTCAAAAAGATCTCCTTTGGCGGAAGCTTCAGGACCACGCAGAGCGCACAGGCTGTCTGACCCGGGAGAACGAGTGTCTCTGACCTTCCAGGAGGGAGAATCGGGCGGGCCACGGAAAACTGGGTAAGGTCAAAGTGAGTAAACAGCAAACGTTGCCTTAAACTACAAAACAGAACCTACAGCATGAGATGGTCTCTCTGAGTGAACCAAAGGGGAGAGATCCCCCAACGGTCACCGGGGTTCTAGATGTAGGGGACACGGTCTGCGGCCTCCCCACCCTGAGTGGTGCTCCCGGGCCTGTGGACACCGCTCTGCCACCTGACTCGGGTCAGCGGCTCGAGGCAGCAGGAGACCCGGCCTTGGCAATACTGCTCCCACCGCTCCGCCCCCCGATGGCTCTGCTCGTCACCTGGGCTTCATGGGGACCAGCGGCGCCGCACAGGAAGGCCTACGTGGTTTTAACTGAGAGAATTCTGTCTGCTGGAGAGGGGCGGGAGGCAAACGTTCCCCTCGTCTCCCGCAGCAACACGGGTGACAGAACAGAGTGGGCTGCCTCGTGGCCAGGGCCACTGGACTGGCAGCTGGGCTGGCAGAACTCGTCAGGAAGTGGGTGCTGCCCCCGCTCTGGCCCAGCTAGCCTGCCGGGGGCTCTCAGGGGCAGAGGCGCTTCCCGGGGCGGAGAGGGAAGAGCCGCCTGTCGTTGCCGGGGCCGAGCCCGGCGCCCCTCCTGGGAAGGCACGGCAGGCCCACCGGCTGGGGGCAGGGGACCCAGCCGCCCCGCTGCGGGGCTCCAGGAGGGGCAAGGCCCAGGCATCAGAAGCGATGCCGTGGCTGGGGGCCAAAGTGCATGGGCAGGTTGTGCTCCAGGGGCAGGTGCATGGGGGCGAAGTCGTAGTTGACCCGCACGTTGGGCAGAGGTGGCACGTAGGGTGCGGGGATGGGGCCCATGTTCAGGGGGAAGTTGTTGAACACGGGCCGGACGGGCGGCAGCGGGAAGGGCGGGTGCACGAAGGCGTAGGGGGGCATCGGCGGCTGGTGCAGGTTCTGCGGGACGGGCCTCGGCAGGGCTTCCACTCTCTGCACTTTCTCCGGGGGCTTCTCCAAGGGGGGCCCGATGCGTTTAAAGGTGTTTTCTGGAAAGGACACGGGGGTTAGTAGAGAGAACAGTTAAAGCCAACTGTGCCCGGATCCAGCTCGGGGCCTGGGAGGAGCGTGAGGCAAGGCAGGAGGCAGGAGCTGTGACCTTGAGTGTCATTCTTACCTGTGCACACAGGAGGGCTGGCTGGGCCACAGTGAGGCCGATTAAAGCACAAAACACCGCAGGCACACGGACACGCCTCCCCCAGCCGCCACCCAGGGCGGACCCAGCTCAGAACTGGCGGGGCGTCTGTGAGATGCTTAGAGCCAGGGAAGGACTTGCCGTTTCATTCTCCTGTGACCTCACGGCGGTCATGGTGGGCCTCCTGTCTTTTGGGTCTGGTTTGGCTGATTTGCTTCCTAAGCTTAAACCCACCCACAGGACCTCCTGGCCGTCAAGGAGATGCTGAGACTGGGTCTAGGCTTGCTCAGCCTTGCCGGCAGGAACAGGACAGGCGGCTGGAGCGTATCTATAGCCACATGAGGGACAGTACTTCCCGGGTGCTCCCTGGCTGTGTGGAGCACCGGGATCCCTAGGGATGGCCAGCAGTGGGGCGCGTGCTGGGTGCAGGGCCTGTGGCGGGGGAGGACTTGCCTCCATTCTTCCTCTTCTGTTCCTCTTCGGCCTCCTTCTGGATTTCTTCAATTAGTTTCTCATCATCTTCCTAAAAGAAAAGCAACAAGATAAGCTGGTTCTCAAGCAGCTGCACGCAGTGCTGAGGCCGCACTGGGACTGGGGGGGCGGGGTGCTGGCTCGCTGCTGGTCAGCAGGGGGGTTAGGCCAGAGGC
Source organism: Macroglossus sobrinus (assembly GCA_004027375.1). Classification (NCBI taxonomy): domain Eukaryota; kingdom Metazoa; phylum Chordata; class Mammalia; order Chiroptera; family Pteropodidae; genus Macroglossus; species Macroglossus sobrinus. Next base: position 239,506 of record PVKZ01001799.1, on the reverse strand, counting down.
CTGCGGGGACTTGCGGGTCCAGGCATGCACGCCTCTCCCCCAGTTCCCTGGGAATCATCTTCCTCCTCACTCCGTGGGGTTCCTGGGAGGACGCCAGCTGAGAGGCTGGGACCGAGGAGCGGGCTCTGTGCGTGGCAGCTGGCTTTCTGGGGGCGGGGCCGACAGCCCGAGGGGTCAGACCCGAGCCTATGGACTCTGAGCCCCGCAGTCTCCCAGCTCCCCGAACTGGGCTGGACAGTGTCTCCTCGGGCCTGCTAAGCGCTGAAGCCGGCCTGGGTCAGGTCTCGGGTACAGGAAGGAGGACACAGCACTTTAGGAACCCCCACCCCGAGACTTTTCCAGCCCCGCTCCCCAAACTCAATACCTGGTGGGCCAGCTACACCAACTGGCACTTCAAATGTGTGTATTCCAGCCTGGGACAGGAGCCAAAGAGGCGCCCTGGTACTGGCACAAGTGTGGCCTTCACCAGAGAAGCTCTGGGGACTGTGCTGGGCCACAGTGAGGCCGATTAAAAGCCCACCGCTGACCCTGCCTGCCCTCCTGTACTGTGCTCGGTGGCCCAGCAGAGGCTTGCCCATGATCTGGAGACTGACAGGACACGCACGGGACTGAAGACCTCCCCTCCCCCCCGAAGATGCACGCCTCTGCTGCCCGCGCCGGGGCTGCCGCTGCACCAGCGCAGCGTGGGAATACGGTCTGTCCCACGGGGAGGGGCCCGGCACGGAGCAGAGCGGAACGCTGCAGCCTCGATCTGGACACATCGGCCGCGCCGATCCAAACCGAGTGACAGGCAGACTTGGTCTGGTTCGTGGGGTCTTCTGGCTGCTTCTCCAAGAGTTAAGAGCAGGCAAGTTGGAAGGCGTAAGGGAAAGGGCAGTGGTGCCCCACACGGGGACAGGAGGGCACGAGCAAGTTTCCGTATTTCCAGAAGCCCGATGAAACGCATGCTTCCCCACACCAGGCACCAGAGCCTGCCACACTGCCACACGGCCAGGGATGCGCTGGGCTGGCAGGCGTCCGTGCTAACTCTGGACTGTTCACGCTGACCTGAGGCCCTGCTGGCTGACGACACCCATGGGACCTGTGAGATGTCAACGGAGGGCCACAGAGCACAGCATGTGAGCTGGAAAGAACCGCTGGAAATCCCTAGACGAGAGGACAGCGTGGCAGCCCCATGGACAGTTCACTTATTTACTTAGCACGTTATTAATGTCACAGCCAAGACAGTAATCAGTGACTTCAGCACATTGTCACGAACCTCAGTGATCTTGGAGCCACAAGTTTCGGTGTGTGGAGAACGCCGACTCTGCTAGACGCTGCTCTGAGTTTACAGGGTAAACTGACCAACAACGAAACTGAAAGTCGTTCTGATGGAATGAGTTAAAAGCTAAGCAAGGAACAGTTCCTTTTTTTGGTAGATAAAAAATTTTAGGACAGAGTCCCTGCAGACTGTGGGCTCCGTGGCCAGCAGCGGGAGGCCCCGGGAACTTCGCTGGCATTCTCAAGGCCGCAGAAGCCAAACGACAGTCTGAACTCAGTGGTTTCAAAGCTTCTGTCCAACTCTAACACTGGAAATTCTCATCAGACGCCCACGTCTTGTTCAGCTTCGCCTGGCCAGGTGATCTGAGCGAGGCGAGGGGAAGAGGGGTGCCTAAGGTTAAGATCCCGTCATGCTTTTGAGAGTCACATCAGAGAATCACATGACCGGGGGGGAATCCTGGTGGGTGTCAAGTCCATTCCCTAAGTAACACACAAAAATGCTCCACAGAATGTGAGATGTGGCCCTCTAAGCCTCTGCGAACACAGCGAATGAGAGAACTTACTGCTCCACAAAGCCAATCACACAAAGGGCCGCAGGGACTCATGGGGTTTGGTGGACAGCCTGAAGGTCTCCACGTGATCGTCAAGATAAATCCTAACAATGGCCTAGATTAGGAGCTGGCACGCTGCTGCCAGCGGCAGGCCTAGGACAAAGAAACAAAACAGAAGCCGCAGGGAGAGCAACCAAGACCACTGAACGTGGGAACACAGCGGCTCCGCACCGCTCGGCACGTGACCGGGGCACGGTCCCGGACACGAGCCTCAGCGCCTCGTCTGTGAAGTGCGTTGTCTTCAGGACTGAATGAACTCCGCACAAAGTGAGCGTTCAGCACTGAAGGTCGAAAAGCCTGGACAATGTCAAGGACAGAAAGTTCAGAAAGATAAGAAGTCTCAAGAAAAAGTGGTACGGATTGGGAGATGCCCCCAGCGTTTCTCTCGGTGGCTTTGTTATCGTACAAGTGACAGGTTTCCTGACTCTGGTCATTTATTAATTGTAACTCTTAGTACTACATCACCTTCACCATCGCCACCACCTCGTCCCTATCTCCACCGCATCACCTAAAGGTGGTTGTCCCCTAAGTCCCCAGAGGGACACTCAAGGCCTCTGATGGCACAGAAGGCACCTTAGAAATCATCCATTCCGACTTCCTTGTAGCACAGAAACTGAGGTCCCAGAGAAGGAAGATGTTCAAAGTTACGACTGGCTGCTGGAGGCCTGGTCAAATGCTTTATACATTCTACAGTGTCACTCAAACAGCTTCCCTGGAGAACATCCACAGAAAAGTCTCCTGAAGGTTTCCTGTGTCCAATGTTCACTGGAAAATTGAAGTGTGTGTCATTCTTTCACTCATGAACAGATACTGCGGGTCCAGTACGCAGCAGGCTCTGCGCTGGACAGGTGGCAGTGACCTGGGCGGAGCTGGCCCCGTTCTGGCTGAAGCTTCTGCCGTTGTGCTGTGATCACTGTTTTAGCTGGCATTCCACAGCATGGGACTCGCCACCCACCCACCCTTCCCCGCAGACTCTCTCATGATACTTCTGTCAGGATAAACGAAGAATGAGGAATAAGAGTTTCCTTGAGTATAAGATTCCAGGTCCTCACAGTACCTGTCTGTTAGCAATGCCACCTTTCTTGTGATAAATCAAATGCTCCTGGTAGAGGTTCACTGCTGAATTCACGCAATGTAAGAACCCCCGTAGGTGGGTCTGAGGCCCTCACAGAGGCAATTGTGATACAGATCTGCCAGCTGCTGGAGGACAGAGTGGCCAGGTGCACCCGCCAGCAGATGTGGAGGCTGCCCTCCAGACTCTTCCTGCAGGAGAGGGAGGAGCCTATGAACCCCGAGTTCTTCACCTTCTGTAGAGCCACCTCAAGTCTCTGCTCTTCCTTCTGCTGCTCTGATCACTCCTAATGTGGTGAGTGGACTCAAGACCATTTGTCCTTAAGCCCTGTCCTTTCCCAGGTAGGCTGTGCCCTTAGAGCAGGGGTCCCCAACCCCTCAGCTATGGACTGGTACCAGTCTGTGGTCTGTAAGGAACCGGGCTACACAGCAGGAGGTGAGCGGGTGAGCGAGCGAAGGTTCATCTGTATTTGCAGCCGCTCCCAGCGCCAGTATCACTGCTTCGACTCCACCTCAGATCATCAGGCCTTAGATTCTCATAGAGGCACCGGGCCCTGGTGCCAAAGAGGCTGGGGACCGCTGCCTTAGATTCTAAATTCAGTCTAAATTTCACCAGAAAATGAAAGTGTTCAACTATTTTGAGCAGTGATTGTTACCGTAAATAATGAGTAAACTGTCAGTTACGTCTCGTAAATATGGGTTAGGAGTTTCAGGTTTCAACATTATCCAACTGGTTAGTCATAGGACAGTGTTTAGAAACTAAGAATTAAAACACTTCAATTTTTTTTTTAAAGAAAAAAATTACATTTTTAGCCAAACATATGATTCTAAGGAGAAGATTTCTTATTTCATCTGGGGTGGGAATTCTGTTCTCAAGCAGTTTCCTTTATGTATTTTCAGTTCCTTAAGAGTGAGGGCAGACTGAATTACGCACTTTAAAGACGGAAATTTTATACATCTTTTACTAGAATTGGAAAGGTCAATGTTAAACAAAAGAGTGAAGACAGACATAGGATTTAATCTGAGATGAACACGAGAGGACTGGGCCCTCATCAGAACACTTCCTGGGTTTGGGCCGGCAGGACAGATGCAGCTACTCAGGGCCCCGGCGGGTGAGTCCCCTCGGCAATCATTCCGGGCATCCCTGCCGTCACCTTGGGATAGGACACTTATGCAAAGGGCTTGTCATTCTGCAAATCTAGGACACACCTGGGCTGCTGGAGACGGGAACAATAGGAGGAAAGAAGAGGATGCGGGCCAGGTGGTGGGCCGGGTCACAGAATTAACTGTCCCCAGGCCCTGCAGGCTGCCACCCACAGGAAGTCCAGGCGGGTGGAGCTGCCAGACCACGTGAATCTTATCTTAAAGCGGCACCGGATTCCTAACACACAGGCTGTGGCGTGATGGGAAGAACTCCAGCTTTGGGGCTCCACGGACCTGGGCCTGGGGACCCCTTTACTCCCCAGTGACCGAACTGGAGCCTATCATTTCCACAGCAGGTTTACTGTGAGAGGCACACAGCCTTTCTTTAATGAGGTGCCAAGCACGGTGACAGTAATAATGGTAGTTAGCATGCACTGAGGGCCCACCGGGTGCCAGCTCTTGTTCTAAGCACCTCACACAGACGTGATCTTTGTAACTCCGCGAGGTAGTTAATGCCCACGTTACAGACGAGGCTCAGCGAGGCCGGAATCCAGGCCTTCCAGTCTCAGAGCCCGAGTTCTGCCCGCCCCGCCCTCAGCACTGTCCCAGGTGACTATATTTAGGCCCTGCTTTGTTCCACGAAGAGTGCCTCTTCCCCTCCTTGAAATACAAGAGGGTTCTTTCTCTCTGGGATGGGCAGGACTCTAAAATCTCCTTTCTCCACCAGACACAGAAGAGAATAGGGCAAAACAAAACGTCTCCACTCAAGACGACAGCCGGCACAGCGGAGAGGCGGTGCCGCTTCCCCAGAGAGTTCCAGGGAGTTCTTCCTTTCCTGCGGGTCAGCTCACCTAGACACGCACGTGCCATCTCTTAGGACAACCCACTCCAAGGTCTTTGGCCTCCCCGGCACTGGGCCTCTGAGATGAAGCCAGAAGACGCCTCTCACCCAGAGCGGGAGCCGGGAGCGCGGGGGCACAGCAGCCTCGGGTGCGCTCCGCCCCTGACCCCTGAGCCAAGGGAACGGCTGGCTCATGGTCTCCTGTCGCCTCAACTGGGTGCTATTCTCAGCCCAACCTGACGGTGGAACAACTACTTCTGGATTTCTCCGCCTGCGTGTTTTCTCATGAGGCCACCAAATCACTTGTATACATACCATGGGGTCTCACTGAATTTTCTCCTGACACGCATACACACAGTTTTGAGTCTCACATATATTAACCTCACCAAACTTAACTCCAGAGAATATTTTGGCTTAATTCCCATTGGTTATTTTTGTATCACAGCTGGCTTTCCAAGAGCCTGACGTCCCCTTCTAGAAGGCCCTGCTCTGCACGAGGAGGTCCCCCTCCCTGTGAGTGCTGTTCCAGTTCACAAAGTGCCCCCCCCAGCCACGAGGGGCTGGCGGGGAGTCTGCCCAGGAGCAGCAGGCCCAGAGGATGTGGTCACATGCAAGACACCGAGCGGAGGGAAGTTGGGACCAGGGCAGGGTCCGGCCAGTCCCTCCAACTGCTCTGCCCTCAGTCAGGTTGGCGGCTAACCCTCCTGGGACCTGAGCGCCCCTTCACACCCCGCCTGCCTCGCCAGTGGAAGCTGTGGGAGGAACAGACAGCTCTGTCCCGACTCAGTGCGCTGGACACCCAAGCAGTCCTAGTGAATGGCCACCAAGGGTGACCCCTCCTTCCCTAGCTCTTCTCCATGGCCTTTAAGACAGACCCAGTCAGCCTCGGTGAGTCCTCTTCTGGCCTCTTCTAATCTTGGTGAAAAGTTCCAAACAGATCCCTAAAACGTGCACGTAAGAGGCCGGGCTGAGACGGGAGGGCGCGCACCGGTCAGTGATCAGGACGTGCCGAGATGGGCGGGTCTCAGAAGGCCAAGTGTAACGGAACACGAGGCTGGGGTAGACGTGAGCTGTCCACGGCCACTGGGGATGCAAGGAGAACTGTAAAGGGATGAGCACAGTACCCACGGTGGGCCAGTGCGCCCCAAACGCAGTGCAGAGGACAAAGGATTAAAGCAGAACGTGACATGGAGTCCCACTGCCCGGCAGATCTGGAAGGACATTTTAAACAGAGAACCGAGTGGGCTGCACTTAACAGGGAACAGGGAGAGGCTTTCTTTCCTTTGCCCAGATTCCTCTGAGCTCAGCAGGATGCAGAAAGTGCTGGCCCGGAGCAGGACTCTGACACGCCTGCTTCACGCGGAGGGGGCGGCGGCGGTGGGGGGCGGGGGGCTCGCCAAGCACCGACTCAGCACACAGGCGCCGGCAGGAAGCGAGGCAGGGTTCACCAGAGAGGTTCTAATTAAGCACAAACCACCACGGAACCCGACTCCTTAACTTGTCCCTCAACAGCGAAATCTGTGCCCCTCCCCGGGCAGAAGAGTCTGGACGGGGGGCGTGAGGGCAGAGAAACTGCAAGTGGGTCACGGGGAAGGAGAGAGAGTTTCCCTCGATCGGACTTAACGGTGACCGCCGCCCAGGGCCGAAGGGGCCTGCGACAGACAGGCGTCCAGCACATGGCGCAGGGCTGCCTCGCCCGGGCTGTGAGAAGTCCGTCTGAGCCTCTGCCTGCGTCAACACTGCTGGCCACCAGGGCTGGCTGCCCGCCTGCCTGCTGTCCAGCCTCTCGCACCCGGGGAGGACAAATGGGTGACTTCTCTTCTTTAGTTAACTTTTTCTCCCCTTAAAAAGGTGACTGCGAATTGCAAGTCAACTGTTACTTCCCTCCTGCGATTTTGGGGGTGGCGCTGGGGCTGGGATCCAGGTCATGTGTGGCCACAGCTGTTGTTAATAAACTTGCAATGATTTCATAAAAGGCTTCCAAAGAGCCGAGGATTTAGTTTCAAATTATTCCCAGATCGGCTGCAGATCGCTGAGCAACACTAGCCCCGAACCCCAGCCCCAGCTGTCCCCCTGCAACAGGAAATTGCGGGGAGGCGGGTGAAGCACACACAGCCCGCAGGGGCACACACTGTGCAGCTGGGGTCCAGCCTGCATGTTGGGGGGGGGCACACAGTCCCAGCAGGCTCTGGGCTGGCTTCTGCAGCCACCTCCTCGGGTCACAGAGGCCCAGCACCCAATCGCCTTTCCGTCCAGTGTCCCCCCACAGGGACCTGGAGGTGGCCTGGAGTCTGGCCATGTTTTGATTCCTCTCAGGGTCAAGGGCTCAGCCCAGGGCCTGCTGGCAGTTGCTGAAGACGACACATGACCACATGCCGTGTTTACTGACCGAGCCGTGCTGCTGTGGCTCGGTCAGTAACTCTCGCTGAAGCCGAGAGTTAGTTACTGGCCTAAAGTTTGGTTGTCACTGGGGACACCGCCTGTTTGGAGCTGCTGGGCCCCTTCTCTACTGTTTCCAACTTGTTTACTAGGGAAGGGGTCTGGTGAGGGTCCCAGCTCTGCAGAGGCCCGCTTGGTTCACTGGGCTCGGGGGCCCGGTGGCACCTCAAGGCGGGCTCCATATCTGGGACCGGGGCCGACATCCGGTCTAGGACCCGGGCTTGTTATCCTGGTTTCACCAGGTGACCTGAACTTCGTTTTCCCGTCTGGACAACAGGAAACTGGCTCCGCCCCCACGCTGTAATGGAGACAATGGTATTTCCAACAGTGATGGACATAAAAGGCTCTGGCCAGCTGTGGAAGCTGGGGGATGGGGAACCTGGGGGTTCGCTTTTCGTCCTCGCTGAAGCCGAGAGTGAGTTACTGGCCTCAAGTTTGGAGAATCTTCCTCCGGGGTGGGTTTCTGCCCTTTCCTCAACAACCCTCCCGGCAATTCTCTTCTTCCTCCCTGTTCCTACAACACTTCTTCCCTCCCCTGGCACCGAGGGAAGGAGGTGGGAGGGTGGGTGGCTTTAAGAACGAGGACGACGACCCGGGCTCCTGTTCACTGACCCCAGTCTTCAGCATTGCCTCATCTGTAAACCTGGGATGGCACCCTACCTCGGGGGACTGTCACAGAATCCACACACATGGATGTCAGGGCCAAGCCACTGCGGGCCGGGGAGAGTGAACAGGACCCCTCACCAACAGCAAGGAGGTGATGGTGCCGGACTGTTAACTGTACACGGGCTGTAAGAGCCTGGGGTTTTATTTGAAGTGAACATGCTTCAAACTCGTATGTGAAAAAAGAAAGAAGTTCTAGAAAACAATTCTGGGCAGTTTCTGGTGCCAAAACCCAAGATCAGCACCGACTTTGTTTTGAGAAAATGCTGTTAGGAATTTTGCCCCCTTGTAGCGTCCAGGCTGCCAGATGACTGTGAACGTGGCTTCTGACAGTAAGACAGAACGTGCCAGCCCCCGTGACTCACGAGCGCGCACAGACGACAGAGGAGTCAGCGCATCTGGATCCAGGAAAGTCCCGGAGAACCTCTCCCCACCGCCAATCGTTTCTGTTCGTGTGTGTGTGTGTGTGTGTGTGTGTGTGTCGAGGTTTGGCTTTGCACTCTGCCCCTAAACCAGAAAACTGTGATTTGCTTCTCTCTTTTTCTTTCTAAAATGACATCTTGTTTTTGTAACTCTTGGTTGGATGTTTCTGGCTTACTTTTGATAAGTAACGGTGAAAAAAGTTACTGTTCACCATTTAAGCTCTCTAATATAGAGTTCATTTGGGTTCCCAAGCAATCTCTGGTCATTAAGGATGAAAACTCAACTTCTCTCCAAGCCACGAAGGGACAACTCCCTCGCTGACAAGCGAGAGATTCTTCCTGGCCCCGCTGGTTCATTAGGCGGAGAGCAGCCCGACGACAGGGCATGCTTTGTTTCCCTGAACTTCTGAATGGCTTTGTGTTCTCAGAAGCCCCAACAGATGCTGAGCTGGAATTCAATCGGTCTCCTGGTGAGAATCAAGGAAACGGGGCTGATCCAGGGTTTGATGGGAACAGGACAAGTGGAACGAAATCTCTGGCTGCGGCTCCCAGAGGAAACCGGAGGGGTTTGTGTTTGTCTGCCCTTCCTTTCCAACGTTATTTTTTAGCAAATACAGAGCCTTTCTTAGGGCGGAATATGACAATTCGACAAGAAAACAAGGGGCCAGTTGCATGCTACGGCGCCCAAACATGGTCACAGAACACGAGAAACCTTTCTAATCAATTCCACGTGTGGGGAGAAATGGAGGTGGCAGGAGGAGGAACAAGAACAGGGAGAAACGGACCGCTGACCGTCCTCCCTCGCGTGGCGCCTCCCTCTCCGGAGGGAAACCCTTCTGAGGGGCTGCCGCTGGGGAGAGAGCACCCTAGTGATGCTCAGGCCCCCAGTGTGCTAGCTGAGGGGACCAATGAGTGAGTCAGGGAGGAGCCAGGTCCCAGGAAAGTCTGTCACAAAGGCGGCGCAGGCTGCCGTGTGAGCACTCCCATGTGTTCCCTCCCCTGACTCCGCCACCAAGAGAAGGACGGCTCCAAGTCTCCCCTTTCCTTCCCATTTCTCCTCAGCGACAGGGGTCAAGGAGCTGTGGAGTAAGCAATTTCTGGGCCACCAGCCCCATTTTCTGCCCAGTGAGGAGGTTCCTGACACGCAGACACCTGGTTTCCACAGAGGGCTCGCTGCTTCTGAAATCTGTGGTGGCCCTGAGGGTTAGGGTGAGGCCACCGGGGTTATCTGTGCTCTCACAGGGCTGGCCGGTTACCCCGATGCCTCCTTTTGCTGGGCATATCAGGGATGCTCGGCACCGGGGTGCAGACTGGTGGCTCCCCAGATCTTTTCTTTGGTGTCTAAAGTGCGGGCTCCAAGTGTTTTAAAGATCCTTGGCTGAATGACCAATCTTTAAAAATTGGGAGATTTTGCATTAAAATACAGATTTTCAGCCTCTCTGGAAAATCTGAAGCTGCGGCGACTCTGAGCACAGTCTCATCTGGCAACAAGCTGTGGGAGCTGAGCACAGCCAAGACGGGGCCCAAACACTAAACGCTCTCCTGTTAGCCACAGTGCCCACCACACCCTGCCGTCGCCCAGCGCTGGCCCACTTCACACTCATCCATCGTTTATGTCACTGCTTGCCCCTCTGGTACCTTGGGTCTGTGACCCCAGCCACCTGCTGTTTATGTTTTAAGTGTGAAGCTTTTTCTGCTGTCTTTCCTCCATATATATACATATATATACATATACATATATATATATATATATAGATGTGTGTGTGTGTGTGTGTGTGTGTGTGTGTGTGTGTGTGTGTATTTTTAATGTTCACAGCACCTGGTACTCCCAGGTGGTCTCCCTCCACGTTTTTAAGCACAGATAAATGGCATCACTCCTTGTGGCTGCACAGGACGCCAACACAAGCATCCTCCCCTGGGCTGTCCGCCACGGCGCTCATACACGAGGGAGAGAAATAAACTTCTATCTTGTCAAAGCCACTGTCATTTTTGGGCTTTCTGATATTCACAGCCAAATGGATCCTGATTAACAGAGGGACGTTTACTGGTCTCTTACTCAGTCGCAGTGCTCTTCCCATACTAATACACGTTATAACGACTTTCCCGTTTCTCAATCCACATGGTAGCCAGTGCGATCCTGAAAACTTCATGAGGCCCCGTTACTCCCCTCCACAAGCTGTGCCACAGCGCCGGCCGCAGTGAGACCCCCATCTCAAGTGAAAGCTGAGGATTAACAGGCCAGCACTAGGCCCTTGGTGGGCTCTGGCGCACCTTCTCAGGCCTTCCATTTGCCCCGAGATGGCAGGGTACTCACTGTGAGGCTGAATCGCGTGTTGGCAGAACAAATCTCTTCACGTGTCACACTGCTGTCCTTATAGAGCAACTTATAACTGTGAGTTTCACATTTAAACATTATTTTAAGATGAACTGATAGATTTTTATGATAAAACTTATTTAAGAACAAAGTACATTTCTCCATAGTTCACATCTCTTCCTGTCCTTCAATAGTTCCCTCCCTGTTTCTTATTAAAGCTCATTTCTAGAGTATTTTATGGTTTCTATTGCTCCTGAGAATGGCATTCTGTGTTTTATTTTGTATCTTACCATCTTTCTACTAATAGCTTTCCAGTTGATTATTTTGTCTTCCTCAGGTTTAACATGGTAGATTTGCTTTTATTTTACATATAGAAGTGCTTAGAACGGTATCTGACACACGTGGGTGCCCCATAAACATTCTCGAGCATCTGTTCCTTTTATCTGACTTTCTTAGCTAACTGCGCTGACCAGCAGTTCCAGAACAAAATAGTGCTGACGGTCTTATAGTCTTCTATTCGACTTTTTGGAAAGGCTTCTCTGCATTTCACTATTAAATAAATGCTAATGACTGGTTTTGAAATAGGGGGTTTAAAAATATCATTAAATAAATCATCCTTCTAATACTAGTTTTTAAAGCTTGAATTAAGGATGTCTGAATTTTATGAAATGTCTTACCACCTAAAGACTGATCACATGGTGCATTATGTTAAGAGATCTTAATATTGAACCATCCCTGCATTTCTGGAACAATCTCACATATTCATGGTTTCTATCTGCTGATTTTATTTAGAGCATTTAAAACCTATATTTATAAGTGAGATAGATTTGTAGTTTCCTTTTTTAGGGTTATCTCTGTCGTGTTTTGGTATCAGTATTATGCAGGCTTTATACAAATATATGTAACAGGGCCATTATTTTTCTGTGCTCTGGACTATTTCAGACGGCATAGAAAGATTTCATTCCTTAAAGGATGAAAAAATGTGCTCAGAAGCTGTTGGGCATGCTGCTTTCTGAGGAGCAGCTTTCTGATTACATTCTCAGTGTTTTTCTGTGGTTACTGATCTATGTATTTCCCATCTTCCCGTGAATCACAATGTGTTACGTATACGTAAAACCTTGCTCCTTTATACCCCCTTACTGACATGTTCCGCCTGTGGAGCAAGAGCCAGCCATGCGTTCACTCACCGTGGGGTCGGTCCAGAGAGAGCATCTCGAACACTCCTGGCAGGGGGCTCCTGGAGAGCGCGGGTGCTGGCAGAAGTGGTCGTACCCGTTGATGGATACTCGGCAGAGGTAGCACATTTGGGCCCCGCAGCGGCAGGACATGCGGTTGCAGCCTTCAGATTTGATGAGGCCAGTCCCGCATTTGTGGCATTTTCTAATGCGGGCAGCAGTCATTTTCTCTTCACTGAAAAAAGAACGCAGGATTAGAGACAGCAGAGAAGACAAAGAGGAAAGAAGAACATTACGGCCATTAAGTATTTACTTCTTTCCGTGTATACTATTTGCCTCGCCCGTCTGCTGACAGCGTGAAAAGAGCCTGTGTTTTAGAGTCTGAGAACTGGGTTCCGTGGATCACTTGATGACGTTGGTAAATTATCCAATTGATGGGAGACCTCAGTTTCCTCATTTTTAAATTGGGAAAACCCAACTTTCTGATAGTGCCTGTCACGTAGCATTTGGAAAATGACCAGTCTATTTATTATAGGAATCTCTGTAGGCTTTTTGGAGGAAATAAACTCAGGGTCTTTCTAAATCAAGTGTTTCAAATAGACAAAGCTGGATAACGGAGAGCCAGCAAGCCTCAGCCTTAGTTACACTCACACCTTGGATTTAAAAATACTTGGTTTGGGGGTGAGACAGAGTTGGGGATGACCCAATAGCCCATCTATGACTTCTTATTGGCAGAGCTCAGCTCCATGTTGGAAGCCACTTCCAGGCTCCCTTGCAGCTAAGAAATAGGCATGCCTAGGACTCAGTCTTAGCCAATGGGAGCTTGTAGGGAAGCTACTTGTTTCCAGAAGCACTTAAACTGATATGGAGGGGCGGATGACTAGAGTCAAAATGATGGGTCTTGGCTCTTTGTCCAGAGCTGGCGCTGCTGAATTAAGTTACTTCTGTGGTGCTCTGTTCAAAACGCTTGCCACTTGGGCTTATAACTATTTGTGTGCGTGTCTTCCTCTCCGAAGCTGGGATCCTGGAAGGTAGAGGGCAGAGGCTGTGCTGGTGTACCAAGCTGGCATGAAGCATGGTCTTGATGGGAGGTGTCAAAAGGCATGTCTGAGACTAGGGAGGAGCATGAAGAACCTGAAGGGTGGACAGTGAAACTGGGATTCATCCCCCTGCTCTAAGCACTTCTCTTCCCTTCAAGTAGAGACCCAGAGGGGCGGCCAGGGAACTGCTTCCATGTAAAGACTAACAGTCTGCGGGTGAGTTCTGATCTGCAGACTCTCTCCTAAGGCTGGGAAAATGTCACCTTCTTCCTCCTACTGCTCCCAAATTCTTTGCTGAGTGGCCAGGTGAGTCAGGGGCAGGCGAGTGCTTTTGTTAGATACTCAGAAGACGGCTGTGGTGATGTGCTCCTTAGAAGCCAGGCGACATATTTAAAAATAGAGGAATGCACTGGGAAACTGGCTGCTATTCATTTAGGTCTAATTTTGAATGACCCAAAATGAAGGAAGGCAGAACTCTGGCTTGAAAGGAATTTAAACACAGTTCAAGTTACGGAGGAACAAACGAACTCTACATTTTGCTGAATTGGAAACATCAACAAGGAGACAAAGTTGAAATAAAGTTATTATCAACTTAATAATATAATACACATGTTCATGATTTCGGTTACTTAGCAACTGTGAAGACACTTGTCAATGCTCCATAAGACTCTCAACGTTCTGATGAAAAAGCTTTCAAATTGAAAAGCTGTGACCAAAACAGAACTGGAATTTTCTTTAGCACAGACTTCCTGAGTAAGAGCACCCCTGAGACTGAGGTGTGGCTTTCAGCCATTGCTTGCTTGTCAGGGGCTGGCTGACTTCTTTCCTGGGTTAGCTGTATAGGTTGCAGTGTGGGAGAGAAGTGGCTCAAAAGAACCAAGGTTATGTATCTTTCCTGAAGGTTCGAGAAGAGGGTGCACTTGTTTGCTAATGATGTCAGCTGCCAATGTGAATAATAATGGGTGTGGTAGGGGAGAGAAGACACTCCTAAAGGGACGGGGGACATATAAAGATCGCATGCTACGGTGTTCAAAGGGCTATTCAATGCTGCATGGACACCTATACAAGTCCTTTGCTTTTGCAAAAGAAAAGTACTAGGTAGGGCCAGAATGGCCTTGTACCAAAAAAGAACTGCTATTATGGGATGTGGTTACTACCTATCCAGTAACATAAAAATGCAAAATGGGACTGGGGAGAAATCAGCGGAGTCTTTTGGGAGGAGGGCGATTTTGGCACTAGATTCTAAAGGAGGCAGGAAGCGGCCCCACAGGATGTGTTCCTGTTCAGAACAGGAAGAGGGGGCTATGCTGCAGCTGTGTCTGCTGACCTCGTGTGCAAACAGGAAGGCTCGCTGCCTTCCTCTACACAACCAAAAAAGAGCCCACGACTCACTTATTCTTCTCACCCCTATTTAGTATGATGGGAGCTGTCTTCATTTCTTGTGGCGTATACGATTCAAAGTCTTAAATGGCTTTCCCTTGTGAGTGCATTGTTTTAAATTGTAATAAAATACACAAAAAATTGACAATTTTCATCATTTTAAAATGCACAATTCAGGAGCATATTTATATATTCCCTGTGTTGTGCAACTACCACCATTATCTGGTCCCAGAGCATTTTTACCAGCTGACAAGGAAACCGCGTGCCTACTAGCCGTCACGTCCCGTCTCTCCCTCCCCTGCAAGCGCCACTCTGCTTTCCGTCACTAGTGGCTGTGTCTGTTCTGCACAGAGGCAAATGTCCATGTGCCGTGAACGTGTCACGAAGTTGGAATCGTACAAGTCGCAAACTTTTAGGACTGGCTTCTTCTTCCACCCAGAATGTTTTCAAGATCCATCCATGTTGCATCACGTACCTTCACTCCTTTTCCAGAGCTGAATAATACTCCACTCTGTGGATGTACTGCTCTTTATGATTCATCAGTCAAAGGACATCTGGGCTGTTTCCACCTTTTGACTATGAATAGTGCTGCTACGAGCCTTCTTGTACAAGTGCTTGTCGGGATACCTGCCTCATCTCATACTGCTTGTTATGCTATGTTTTATGATTCAGCAACAATAAACTGCTTATATTCCCTGTGTGTACCCTGCTGTTTCTTGCTTTGACACTTGGCAATGGGCAGGATTCTGTGGCTCTCTGGTCCATGTGGAAGCGCTGCGTGGTGGAGAAAAGGAAGTGGAAGCGCTTAGAGCATCCCCACCCAATAAAAGTAATACCAGATTCCTGTGGGCATCTTTGAGATGGGGGCCACCATCAAGGACTTCAAAGACGCAGCCTGTTGACTCTCATCACATTTCCTTTTATTTCCCCGTTTGGCCTGTGCAGAAGGACGGGTCCTGGGGAACAGTGCATGACTGTGAGCCGAATGAGGTGCCGACTCTAACTGCAGCTGCTGTTCCAGATGCCACTTCTTACCAGAGCAAATAAGCATAGCCCCTGGCAAGTGGTTGCAGCTATTGATCTGGAAGATGTTTCTATTCCTTGCCCAATAAGCAGAGCACACCAGAAGCAGTTGGCAAGGACCCTGATCATCTGTTGTCCAATTGGACAACACACTGGTCTATTATTCCACTGGTGACCAGGAGGTAGCAGGTACCCTAATATGGTACATGTTGCCAGAGCAGGGAGATAAGTCCCTGGGAAAACACAGAGCTCTGTCAATTCTGGAAAGTTCTGGCAGTATGGGGTTTGGGTGTGTATATGAAGCCATTCCTTCCAAAGGTAAACACACGTTGCTGTGTCCTGTACGCCCTGCCATGGAGAAAGAAGTCAGACACGTGGGAGGCCTTTCTGGACTTCGGAATCAACATCCAGCACACTGGAATGCGCTGCTCCGGTCCACTTACTGCTGATACCGAAGGCTGCCAGGTGTACGTAAGGCCCAGACCAAGACTCGGAACGCGGCCAGCGCAGGAACGGACAGCAGAAACGGAATGGGGCTCTGCTTCGGAAACTAAGCAGCTCTTCTCCTAAGAAATATGTCCTGGCTCATGAGTGAGTCCTGGAGTAGGCCAGGTGCCGACCATGGGGCATCGAGGGCCAGTGCAGAGTTGGCCGACACTCTGTTACCAACTCCAAGTAGAATACGTATGACCAGGCCTGAGCAGGCCCTACATGTGAGAAGTTCTTTGCTGATGAACTTGTGTCACAGTTGAAAATCAGGGCCTTCTATTAAAAATAATAAAGAGAAGTAGCAAAATACTATGGAAGCCTTATCACGTGGCAAAAACCAACCGAGTACTTTAATCTTCATACAAACCCTACAAGTGGCTATGCTTATGCTCTGTACTTTACAGATGAGGAAACTGAAGCACAGAAAAATTAAGAAATTTGCTCAAGGTTCCTAACCATCACTATCCATAGTGCTACTCATAATCTGTACCGATTCAGAATAACACACCCTTCTTAGGGGCAAAACAAAGGCCGAAACAGCAGCAATAGAAATCCTCCCCTCCTCCCAACTCAAGCCAGAAGAGACCTGTCCACAGTAACAAGATCAGATTTTTGGGGGAGCTGGCTCAGAAACTGGCTGAAAGCCGAGTTCCAATGAGAAGTTTGAAGTGTTTGAGCAACAGCATGACTGCTAGAATTAGTACATTGCTGGACAAGATGACTTTGAGGAAAGAATAATTTTTGATATGTTCACTACTCTCAGGCCACGCCACTAGTGGGGTTGGTGGCCCCTCTAAGTTAAAGGGCTCACCCACAGACAGAGGCGAGCCTGGATCTGAGGAAGCAACACCAGGCTTTTTTACTTGGAGCGGTATTAGTGATTATGTCATTGTATTTAGTTTTCTTTTGTTGCCATAACCTTAATGACATCTGCAAAGTCCCTTTGCTACACCATCTGCCCTCCAGCCTCTGGAGACTCATATTTATCCCACACTCAAACTACAATCACCTCATCCCAAAGACCCCAATGATCTCATCCATTATAGCGTCAACTCAAAGTCCCAAATCTCATCTAAACCTAGTCATCACTTAAATCAGGTACAGGTGAGACTCCGGATATGATCCACCCGGACACACTTCCTCTCTGCTTGTGGGCTTGAAAAACTAAAGAAACACATTATCTGCTCCTAAAGTGCAGTGAGGGGACAGGCACAGGATCACAGTTACAAATATTCTGGTTCAAAAAGGGAGAAAAGGGAAAGAAAAAGGGAGTCACCACTCCCAATCAATTTGGAATTCCTGCAGGGCAAACGCCCTTCGAGTTGAGATCTGAGAATAACCCTCTGTGGTTTGAGGCTCTGCCCTCCTGGCTCATGGCTCCACTTTCTGAGTCATCCTCCGTTTTCAAAAAAGGTAGCGTATGCCCGCAGCTGAGCAGTTTCCTGCTTGTGGAATTTCGGGGTCGGACAGACGTCTTCCATTTCACTCTTCCAGTCCAAGCTGGCAGTGTTTTCCCTGATATGAAGTTCTCAAGAACCTGTGGGTCTCCCATTATGTCACGAGGATTCATTCCTTTAGACACGAAGCTCATGCCTAGATAATTCCTAGACAATCCCATCTCCGTCTCTGGCTTCTGCTGAGATGGCTGAGGGATAACTCCCGAGATGCCTAGAGCCTCCCTGGTTAGACTGCGAGAATCCGTGAGTCACCCCCTCAAGGAGCCTGTGTGTGACAGGACACTCTCACACCTGCACACATCTTTGGCTTTTTCTCTACAGCATGCTTTTCCTGACAGTGAATCTAGTAATTTCAGAGTCTTTTATCATCTGGATAGGATGGGAATTTCAGAAACAATTAGGTCCTGTTCCTTTTTGTTAATAGCTCTTCTCTCGACGTAGCTCTTTCCACTGCGTTTTCTACTCTTCAATACTTTGCTTAGAAATCTCCTCAGTTAAACATCCTCACTGACTTCCGAGCCCTCCACGCTGGAGATTCTAATGTCCGTATTCCTACCCACAGTCTGTTAAAGGCAATCTAGTTTTTTTCTATCACGTGTCTCGAAATTCCTCCAGGTTCTACCCAGAGCCCAATTCCAAACCCACTCCCACATTTTTAGGCATTTGTTATAACAGCGCACCACTCCTGGTACCAAATCTGTGTTAGTTTTCTAGTGCTGCTGTTAACAAATTCATCTGCCTAATATATCAAAATGGACTGTTCTAGTTCCGCAGGTCGGAAGCCCACACGGGCCATCAGTCTAGACCCAGGTGCTGGCAGGCTGCCTTCCCTGCTGCAGGCTCTAGGAGAGAGCCTGTTTGGTGCTCATTTGGGCTGTCATCAGAATTCAGTTCTCTAAAGTCGTAGGACCAAGGTCCCCATTTTCTTGGTGGCTGGTAACTCAAGGTGGTTCCCTGCTTCTAGAGCTCGTCTCATTCCTCAGCTCAGTGCCTCCTTCCTGCCTCTTCCATGCCAGTGACGGGAGGCTGAGCCCTTCCCATGTCTCTCCCGCTCTGTCTATCAGTGCGTCTCCATCTGACAGAGACTCTCTCTGCTTTTACAAAGTCAGGTGATTACTTGAATAATCCAGGATAATCTCCCTAATGCAAGGTCCATAACCTTAATCACACCCGGAAAGTCCCTTTTGCCACATGAGGTAATGTATTCACAGGTTCAGGGACATCTTTGGGGGCCATTACTCTGCCTACCAACCCTGTGGTAAAGAACACAGTCAGGAAGCCATGGGCCTAGGTTTCAAGACCCTGTTACGCCACTGACTGCCTGTGTGACCATGGAGAAGTTACTTGGACTCTCTGTGCCTCACTTGTATTATCTGTAAAATGAGGATAACGATCCCTACCTGTGTGCAGACCTGGAGACTGTTAACTACCCCAAACACCCTTCAAATACCTTTCCGACTTCATTTCTTGGTAACAAAACGTGCTGCTGACGCTTCAGATTTAAGCTGGACACAAAACTACCCAGCTAGAGACTACATATGGTGTCTGCCTGGAGCCAGCGTGTGGCCACGTAAACAACTCAGTTTAGACCAGCAGGGTATGAGCAGGAGTGATATAGATATAATTTCTGTATCACTTACAAATTAAAGAAAGCTGTATATTACTTAAGTCAATGTATTTAATAAATTAATATTTGTAGTGTTTGGCCATATAGGGAGTGATCAGAGTAATGGTTCTTATTGATTACATTAATTTTGCCTCCTGAAGGTTATAATTCTACTTCATGTCTCAAGCCACCAATATCCTGTAGGAAATACAGATGAAAGCAACATCCCTGCAATCTCATCTAATTAAAATGTGTTACCTGATTATTTGTTTAGATAATAAGAGGAACCACCAAATACCGAATGCCTATGTGCCAGGCACTAGGCTACACTTGACCCTGGGGACAGCTCCGTGAGGCAGCAGAGGCTCAGGGTCAGGTCGCTTCTTCGAGATCACTCTAGGCTGGGGCAGCAGCTCCCCACAGTACTTACTGCCCTTCTCTGCCCCAGCCAGGTCAGTGCATCTGTGCACACATGTGTGCGTGCGTGTGTGTTAAGAATTTGTCAATAATCCCTCTGAAAGTTACTCACATAGATGTTCGGTACTTGATGTCATCTTTTTCAGCCAGCTCCTCACAGGTGAGGCCGTTGTGCTCCTTCCAGAGTCCCTGACACTTCCTGCAGGTTTCCTGGGGATGAAGCAGAGACACAGACAGCTCCTGGTGAGCAGACGCCATGCACGTTTCTGTTTGACAACAGGGAATAGGACGCAAGCTTCACTTGGAATTCTTTTAGATCGTTCTCCCTTTCGGCAGGCATATTTAAAAAAAAAATTTCTCAACAGAAAAGGAAGAATCATGAGAAGAAAGCTTGAGAAAACATCCTCTCCTGAGATCAAAAGGATGTATTGCTCCCATCACCCAGTGTGTAGAAAGCTTTCGAAAATGCCAGGAGTCACCTGATAAAAAAAAAAATCACAGAAGACAGATTTATGTGATTTTATGTTCTTAAAAACAAAATACTGCGAGCTGCTTAAGGGCAGGGTCTGTTGTGGTCTTAGTGACTTCTGCAGTCCCTGCCCCAGTGTCCCAGTGCAGGTATGGCACACAGCACTTCCCCTGACCTGAAGAACTGTCTAGAGAGATGGTTACTAGGGCTCTTAAGGGACACAATCCCTTAGGCGTCTCTCATTCATCAACGTGGAGTCATTCTCTAAAGCTTAACTTTATTTATAAACATGAATTAAAAAAAAATACTACTTTTTACTCTAGGAATCTTCAGAGTTTATAAAATATTTTCACACGTGCTAGAAACTATATCTCATGTCAAAAACAAGAATTAAAAACGCCCCCATTAATCCAATTTAATTTCCATAAACGGAAATGACAACCGTGATAAGTATAGCAGAGGAAAAGGTGGCAGCCTTAACTACAGACCCGATCTAGACTGCGGGACAGTGAAGGCTAGAGGAAGTGGAGCCCGAGATCTGAAAGATGGGTCACAGACAGCGAAAGGAGACGAGCATCCAGACAGAGGAACAGTCAGAGGAGACTGGCAGGCGAAGCCGGGCAAGGCTGGCTCCTGCAGCCGACTGCAGACGTGAAAACAGACCTGCTGAGACCTGCGGGGGCTTTGGAAGGTGTGATGATCAGTCTGACTTCCATCTGAAGGGTGCTAGGGAGGCCTTGAAAGGTGTCAAG
Organism: Macroglossus sobrinus; assembly: GCA_004027375.1. Lineage (NCBI taxonomy): Eukaryota > Metazoa > Chordata > Mammalia > Chiroptera > Pteropodidae > Macroglossus > Macroglossus sobrinus. The sequence continues at coordinate 218,934 of PVKZ01001799.1, read as the reverse complement.
CCTGGAAATGACATGATCAGGTTTGTGATTTTAAAAGATCAGTCTTCGTGGAGAACAGACTGGCAGCAGGAAAGAGTGGAAGCATAAAAGACGGTTAGGAAGAGACGAAGGAGGCCCAGACCTAGAGAGGGAGGTGAGGCCGTGGATGGAAGTTGACTGATTTGAGTGAAATTTAGGAAGCAAAACTGGCTGGCTTGGTGTTGGCCTGATTTGGGAGTGAGGAGAGAGAGGTGTCAAGGATGATGCCCTGGTTTCCAGTTAGTGCACCCCAAGATAGCAGTGCCATGGGTGGAGCTTGGAAAAAACAGTGGAAAAGGCCTGGCTTGGGTAGTCTAGGGAGGAGTGGTGTTAAGATCTGGAATTTGATCTGGGTGATGGTGACATAAAGGGACTTGAGGGACAACCAGCAGAGATGTCAGGCAGGGAGTTGGGTATAAATGTTTAGCGTCTGGGAGTGGCTGGGCTAGCAGTCAAGTCACCAGGAGGCTTACTAGATTATATCTTCATATCAGTTCTATAAACATCACTGTACTCTCCTCTTATCAATTATTTTCTAATACATGCTGCTAAGATGACTCTATTAAGGGCCAAGGAAGTGTGTGCAGTACAGTTTCTACATAAAAAAAGCTGGTGGAGGGGATACAGTGATAGAGAAAATCGACCTCAAAGGACACCCAAGAAACTGATAGTACAGTAGCTGGAAGGCAGGAGTGAGACTTCTTACTATAGGCCTTTCTTGTATCTTATACTATACAAATGTTCTAATTAAAAAATAAATAAAATTTAAAGGGAGAGCAATAGAATGGATTTCTTGGGGGGGGGGCCGAGAACCTGAACCACCCTTTGGTGGATGCTGTTAAAAGTTGATGGGATGAGGAGAGTTGGGGTGGAGATGAGCTGATCAGGGGTTCTGTACTGAATGCCGTTGCTTCCAAGGGTACGAGGTCCTTTGATCCACTAGCTACATCCCTGTCAGTAAACAGAGGGTCATCTGCTTTACCCACAAAATGTTATTTAAGCAGCAGAAAATGGATGAAGCTAATCAGTAAGTGACTTAATTACTACATACCAAAATGTACAGCAGCATGAAACCCATTTTTAAAAGACCTTGTGCCTGACTATTTTGGGAAACGGGAGGAATAAACAACAGCTGGAGAACAGATGAGCTGATATCCGCATCCTAACCTCCAAACAATACTAACCTAGCCACCCGCCAGGAACAAGAGCTTGAAAACAATGCACGGCATCGAGGCGGTGCTTTGCAGCACTCCTGTGATCCAGTCATTCATGTATGAAACTTTCTTCATCAGGGGAAAATCCATCTTGCAGGTGAGACACAAGTCCACGACAGCAAGAGGACCCTGCCAAGTTGGTCAGCGTGAGACCGCCACTCACTTCCAAAATCACAGTGGTTCTCCTGCAGGTCCATGTGTGGATTTTCAGCCATGGCGCTGCTCACTGAGGGGCCCAGGGATCTCAGAGAACAGAATCGAAATGTCTTCTGAAGAGACTAGCTAGCTAGACACTGAAACCCACACTTAAAATAAGGCAAGCTAATAGCAGGCTGTGTGAATTTAACATCTGGAGCTTTCTCTTTAAAAGGCACCCTCTCTTCTAAACACAGTATATGTTTTACTAAATTGTAATTCTCTTCTGTTGAGCTCTGCTGGGCTTTGTTCCTAGACTCACGAATTCTTAAATGTTAGGTAGAAATGTTCTTGAATGTTTCTAACATGAAGACAACCACATTTTCGAAGTGAGGTTAATAAGAAAGTCCCAAGGACCGCTTTGGAAGGCAGACTATATTTTAACAAGTAACTTCAAGGTGCAAAGAACGAGCACATCTGGCTATCAAATCTACTGGGAGACCAAGCCTCCACCCGCCGTGTGTATTCTCAGATCGGGAGGAAACGGCTGAATTCATCATCATGCTAAATACAACGAAGAAGGCAGCGCCTTCTTCCTTCCGGATGAGGACGGCGCACACTGGTTAATGCATTAAGGAGCGGCTGTCAGTCCCCGTTCCTCATGACATCAGATTTCTGGTTCCGTTTTAGGTCGCCCTTAAGACACATCAAGGTTTTTGACTATTCATTAAGGTCTTAGCTTTGCAAAATAAGGAAAATACTCCATATCTCCTTCACTCATTTTCTGCAGCTTAAGGAATGGTTTACGGGTGAAGCATTAGGTTAAGTCTGGTTTCAGAGATCTTGTCAGGCAGCTGACATCTCATATAAACAGGTTTCTCAGAGACCAGCAGACACTGTCCCAGTCATCACCTGGTCTACACACAGCAGGGCTTCCTGCTGCTGGCAGAGAACCGGAGAGATGAGACCAAGGGACCAAGTCGCCAGCCTCTGGGCCTGCTCTGAAGTTGCTTGGCTCCCTGTGCACCCTGCACCTTATCTGCCTGACTCCCAGCCTTGTCGCAGGAAGCGCAATATAGTAGAAACTACTCACTCATTTCTAGATGGTTCCTCCAGTGAGATTTCTAGACTCACTCTCCAGGGGAAGGAAGTTGCTGAGCTAGCTATGGGGCATGAATCCAAGGCCAGTCTAAATCTAATCTCGGAAGTTCCAGGCCCAAATGACATATGGAAGCCAGCCACGTCCAGAAAGAGACCGATTCTGAGACAGGAAAACAGACAATGAGACAGATGCTGGAACCCTGGAAAATCAAAGCTCAGGCAGAACGAGCGGGCTTTCCTTCCTTTCTTTAAGAGAATCCGGGACCTTCTCTTTTCCCTAGGGCCAGAATGCAGTCTCCTGAGGAAGTTAGGAGCACAGTGGAGTGTAACAGTGTGTGCACACGCGCACATGCACGTGTGCACACACACACACACACAGGGGCTCGGTCAGACAAGGATTCTCTGAGCAGTTGGCATTTTCATGAGACTGAATAAAATAAGTGTCACAAGTGCTGAGGACACCAAGGTAACCAGTAAAGTACTCCTCCCATCTGGGTCAACAACTCTTTGGGAAGTACCCTTCCCAACTACGACAGCCGTTAAAGCCAAGTATATGTTCCACAGATATATTCTAAAACGGAGAATCAGACCCTCAATCGAACATTTTAACAAAGAAACATATTCCGTGTTAATATTTTAATGAGCATAAAAGGTTTTCATATCATTCAATAATATTAAAGTATGATTTATTTCATCGCCCCTTTAACACTTCTATGGTTCTGCCTGTTTTGCAACGTATGCTACAACAGTAGTACATGCACATGATTTATAAACAAACACAAACACTGGGGGGTTCTGCGCCACAAAATTTTCCTGACACCGTGAGCATCCCAGAATTGTGCATCTACTTCTCTAGACACTGCAAGTCACGACAGGGGAGCAAGCTGCCTGGGCTTGCGCGTGCGGATGCTCTGATGGACTGAGGACGCTGGACTAGAGAAGACAGATAAGCAGCGACTGGAGGAGCCGGTGAAAGAGACGAGGGTGTGAGAGAAGTCTGGAGGGATTTCTGGGTTTCTGACTTGGGACCCAGCTGGGAGAAACATGAACTTGGATCAAGCGATGCTAGAGTAGGAGCAGATTTGAGTGAGGGTGGGAGGAGAGGTGAGAACATACGTTTAATTTTAGACTAGCATATTTATTCATTCTCCGTATTTGTGAATTTCTATCATCTGTCAAGTGCTGTATGAAATGCTGGGGATACGGCCATAAGCAAGTTAGGCTCAGTTTTTCCCTTTTTGGAGCTTATGTTCGAGTGAAGAAAACAGACCCCAAACAAACAATATGTAACGACAACCGTGATGGGAACATTTCAGAGGAAAAGCACCGGTGGTGTAAGTGTGGCACAGCGGAGTTACATTAGCTGGGATCAGGAAAAGCCTTTTAGAGGGTGTGGCATTGAGGCTGAACCCTGAAGAGTGAGCAGAGTTAGCAAGGGTAGGGGAAGGGTGCTCTGAGCAGAAGAGAATGTGTGACAGCTTTGGTGAGGGAGAGGGCCTGTCCCCCAGGAACGCAGGGGAAGTTGGTATGGCTGGAGCCCGAGGTGGGGGCAGGGCTGTGAGTGGACCATGGTCAATGTTGTGCGCAGGCGCCGAGGCTGGAGGGAGGGAAATGGAAAGCTAGGTGAAGTGGGTGAAGCGTGGTGATTGGATTTACGTTTTCAAAAGACCATTCCGGTGGCTGATGGCAGAGGGATGGCTGGTGAGGTTGTAGGACCTTGCAGCAACCCCGTCACTAAACTAGGGCCACGTGAACAACTTCTAGGGGAACAAGCCCTGGGTCTGGATTCTATTCTTGACCAGACTTCCTCCATGGCCCTCCGGAAACTCCTTCCAGCACTGAGCTGAGCCATCGCCAGGCCGGGCTGCGGTCGCCCTGTGCCTGGGGAAATGACAACATTGATCCTTCTCTGCTTGTCAGGAATGAGAGGGCCGCTTTCCCCGCGTAGTTTCAGAAGGGGACTTCATTATTATTTTGAGAAGCAGACTGTTTTTCAGGCTGGGCTCTTTAGATGCGTCTCCTCCTGGAACACTGTCTGTGTGGCAGGGCGCATCTTCACTAAGCATTTTGAACTCATCATCCTCCCGCTACCCCACAGATGCCTCTCATTTGATCTGCACAACAACCCCACACAGTAAGTACTGGACCTGTAGCTCCATTTTTTTTAAGTAAAAGAGAAAGGGAAGGCTCAGAGAGGCATTAACTTGTCCAAGGCTACAGCGCTATGGACTCGAGTTTGCTTGATTCCAAATTCACTGGCCCTTTCACCGTGTTCCCACCACCTGCCAGCATGGTGTATGCCAGCACGAACGGGTCATTGTTTACTGGAGAACCCAGGGCACGAGGGCATGAGACAAGCCCCGAGGTTACAATAGGCGTCTTGTGTGAGACCACAGAGGAAGGACCAGCAGGGCCACGCAAGCATCAGGGTGTCGAGGGCGGGGACGCCCAGCTGCAGCCGTGCAGGATGCCTGGGCCCCGCTGCTTCCCAGACTGCTCGGCACGGCCCGATGGACTAGGATTTCTTCACGATCACGATAGGAACCTGCTAATCACCAAGCAAGTGTGGACTGGACAGATGTGAAGAAGTAGCTGTTCCTGCTCCCGTCAGCCAGCTGCTCGGCTGGCAGGGCACACAAGGAAGCGCGGTCTTCGAGTGCCATTAGAGGTGCAGAGACAGGCTCACCGTGAGCTTTCCACGCCAGAACCAAGTACTGGTTACTTGGCTCTTTCCTCGAACAGCCCTGGGCCGTCACTTGTAAATACCTGCCACTTGTTTCCCTAAGGTGGCCAGGACTAGGATGTATGAAGACCTGCTAATGACAACACCTGAGTTCGTGACCATCACCAACACTGCTCTGGGTCGAAACTCCTGTTCCGAGTGATGCTGGCCGTGGAGACCATTTCTGCACTGAAAGCAACGCTGGCACTTACCCTCCTTCGCCCCCTTCAACCAGGACCTCGAGAGCCCAGCATGGCGACCAGGTTATTCTCAGCATGGGTTCAGTGAACAAACGCAGTCCCTGCCCGCCTCGAGTCACCATTCTGGGGGAGTGGGAGGTGGCCCAACTAAAGATGAACGCCCGCTCTGCAGGAAGCCAATGAGCACCCCTGGAATTATGGCAAGGCGTGGGGCGGCGCGCAGGCAGGGCGGCGGCCAGTGCACACGGACTGAAGGACAGCTCGCGGCGTTGCAGCGCAGACCTGAAGCCTATCTGACAGAGGGGTGGAAGCAGGATGGAGAGCAGACGAGAGGAGCTCAGAGAGGCAGCAGCCCCCATGGCCTCACAGCTGTCCAGGGCCACACGCCTGACACCCTGGACCGCGGAACACTCTGTCTAGATGTTCTTTCTCCTCTGGCGACACCTACCCGTGGTTCTCATTTCGAACAGCAGCGGTCTGAGAAACCCAAGGACCCAGCAGAAGTTGACCTCCTCTCCCCCGCCTCCAGTGGCACTTGGCTCCCACCCTGTCACAGCACCTGTAATAGTGTCTCGCGACCGCCTGGTTACTGCGCATCTCCACGGGCCACACACTCTTTGTAGGCAAGACAATGTCCTAGTGATCGCTGCAAACGGGCTTGGATGGACGGTTCAATCCATCTCCTCAGAAGAGTGTTATCTAAGTGTACACTCCGTGCTGCGGGGGGTGCGCTGGGGAATACGCTGTAAATCGCGAGTCGCTAGGAGCTTGCAATTTACCACACTGTGCCTCAGTTTTCTTTAAATTTCTAGGCCTTGCACTGGGCCTGACCCACACAAGGGGCTGAACGTATGAAAAACCCTCTCCACTATGCCGAGACTTTGCACTTTACATGGAAAAAAGGCACAGGAGACCTCTTAGTGGAGCGACCCCGCCTAAAAGAACATTATTTCCTCCCTAGTGGGTCTTTATGATTACACAAAGTATAATGACGATTCTATGAGAACACCTAGTTAATATGTAAGACACTCAGGGTAATCATTAGGGTTTATGTTTTAAGTCTATGAGTGACATATTTTTCATCATGGTTCCTATCTCTGCTCCCTAACTCCCACTCGAATGCACAAAACTGGAAAGATCAGTTCTTAGAGAGAAGCTAATGGCCAAATGCTTGCAGATGGTGCTTGAGAAAGTATTGTGTGTGTTTCAATTACGATGTTCTTTTTTGGTTTTCTCCTGTGGCTTTGATACATGGAAACTGATCTCTCTTCATTTCCGTGAAAGTAGCTTCACAAACGGCGGCGCCCCACCGACGTGTGCCCGGGAGAACCTCTAGTTTAGAGGAGCCAGGACTGAAAACTCAGTCAATCCCCCTCGTACAGGTCACTTATCACCCAAGGTCAGATTACGGGTTCCTCCTGCCTCGGCCCACCAAAACAAGACATCCAGCCTCTCTGGGTCCACTTTTCTTAAAAGACACACAAAACTCAAACATTCATCCTCATAATGACATCTTATAAGGACAGAATGACATCACACCTCTACGCAAAGCTTTCTTTTCCTCAAAGTAAATCATCTCTCTGAGGCAGGAGAAGATTTTGATTTTTAAATGCAGAAATTCAAACGTGGGCGTGACCAGGCAATAGCTCTGGCCAACATTCCTGAGGAAAAGGCTTCTTTGGAGAAGATTCCATATTGTTCTTATTTTCTGATGGTCACACACTAAATTACGGGGTTTTTAAAAAATGGATGCGTGGGATGTGCACCCTACCATTTCTGTGTACAGAAGCAGACAGAATAAACAGCTCTACGCTGGAAAGAAGCCTAGCACTCCCTTATCCTTCAGATTCACCAGAACTAGCTGGAATAGGTGGCTTCAATTTTGGTTTCTGGGCTAATCCTGCCCCCTAGGGACAGAAAGTTGACCTACAGTGATTCACACTGCCAGGGAGAGGGCGGCGCACAAGAAAGACTGACGTGGAAAGCCACAGCTGCCTGCTTCTTCCTACACTACAGGGACCAGGACTTCTAGAATGAAGTGGGAGGTAATGCTTCCTGGAAAACATGTACGTTCTAGTTCACCTTTATCAGAATCATCACAAACGAAAGTACCAACTTCCCTACAGCAGTTATTCAAATACCGATGACTATTTCTCTCGAGTGCCCATTTGAAAGAAGTATTGGGGTAGCGGCAACACCCAGGATCGTGAGAGGAGTGGACATTTAATGCTAAGGAGAAAAGCACGGGCACAAAGAATGTTAGGGCTGGGGTGCAGAGAGGGAAACCATTCACAATGTTTTTTGAGCAAGACTTAAGAGTGCGGAAGTGAGACTTTCTCTGGTCTCGGGGGAGACCTCCAGGCTGAGTAAGGAATTGCAAGGAGTGGGGCAGGAGGGCCGTAAGAGCTGAGTGGAGGGTGGGGCTGGGAGGTCGTGATTAGGACTTCTCCATGTTCCCAGGATACACAGAGGTCCACGAGGATTCTCTCCAAGGTTCCGAGTGAGGTGAGTGCCCAGGCACCCCATCTGCTGGCCCCCTTCTCCCGGAAAGCTCTCAGGCCTCAGAGCCACACCTCCACCAGGGCCCTGGGCCCCCCCACCTGTGGGCTGCACTCAGCCTTGAAAGGGCCTTGAAAAGGCCTTGAAAGGGTGGAGGACAGAGGCTGTGACTAAGCCCCAGCCAAAGGGTTTGCTCACAGTACACACTAGACACAACAATACGAGTCTGTGCAAGCAAAGTTACAGCTATGACTTCTAAACTAGAAACTGCAACCCACTGCTGGGTCGTGAAATCATTTTAGTGAGTAATGACCAGTATTTTTTTTTTTTAACTAGAACAGAAAAGATACTAGAGTAAAACTATCGCTTCAGTTAGTTATACATATTATATTTATGTATGTATTAAGTTTGTGATAAAATATATATTCTTATTATAGGTCAGTCAAAACAGTTAGAAAGCCGTTAACTTAGAATGCATTCACTCACTCACTCACTCACTCACTCACTCATTCATTCATTCAAAAACCAGAAAGTTTCATCAAAGGATCAGAGAGGCTCCCTCTCATGACGGGAGCTCCGAGACTACCACGAGGAGCCGGGAGCTGGCCGCGTCCCCAGCCGACCCGGGGGAGTGTGCTCAGTGGGCAGTGTGCGTGAGAATCAGGCAGAAGAGCCACCTTCACCGAGGCGCAGTAGCAAAGCAAGGATGAGGAAGTGGGGCATCTAATGACAGACCATTTCAAAGTGTCCAAATGAAGCAGCGCTGGGACTTGGGCAGAAACAAGCCCAAGCACGCCATGGCTCTGCTCACTGTATGGGCTGGTCTTGGCCTTCCTGGAACTGTGGCCTGGCAGGAGTGGCCAACAAAGCCAGCTGTGCCCTGCTTGGACTCAACTGCCATCACTTCCTGGAATAGAGACTCTGGATCTCAGGAAAACCAAAAGCTGTACCTCCCGCTTGGGACCGCATCAGTGTTGTCATGGTGTTAGCTGACAGGGCAGGGGCGCTGGGGGGAGGCAGACAATAAAGGCCCCTGACAGCCCAGAACTTGGAGAGAAGTCACCTCTCTCTCAGCATTAGCATGAGAAATGCCACATATTTCCTGGGGAGGACAGACCAGTGGTGGAAGTGGAGAGACTGCGAATCAAATGGGAGGTATAGGCAAGGAGGAGAGGGCTACAGCCTAACGCAAGCTCCCCCCGACCTGGGGGACAGAGAGATGTCATCTGAGCTATGTGAGGTTAGAAGACGGGACAATCGACACTGTCAGCTTGACTCCGCACATCCTAAAGGGAAATGAAATTGCACTAGCCGTCCCGAGTACCCCTGGCCTGGTCACAGCTGCCACCCTGGAGTCCTGATACTGGCCATGTGACTGTCCCTCTCCCTGGACCTGGACTCCCTCTCAGATGTGTCACTGGGGACAGACAGCACGTGCTGACAGCCAACCCAAGCATTTACGTGGTGCTGTATCCATGACTAAACTGGTTCTGATCTCTCTCTCAACCTTGTGTGGGTTTGGTTTGGGCCAGTGTGAGAAACTCCAGCTCTGGACCAGGAGTCTGGCAGGACCCTCGGCCCTGGAGCTCACTGTGGGTGCAAAAGACTCACCGGGGTTGCTACAGAAGAGGCAGACCCTAACATGGTGGCCCTGGGGCCCAGCTTCGCGGGACATTGTTCACAGCTGGCGTACGGACTGTTTGGAGAAACTCTGCCCTGAATCACAGCACTGCCTCCCTGTGAGGCCCCGCCCTGGTGGCGTCCCTCTAGGTCAGCCATGACTACTACTCCCTTTATGAGCTGGTTTACCTGAGGGAGGAGCAAATAAACGTGCATCAATGCCCCCCACCCAGCAGGCTGCCCCGTTTCCTCCTGTGGGTTCCTGAGTGCACGCACACAAACCTGTGCCACTCCTCTTCGCCAGAGTTTGAAAGGTCTCCTGAACGTGCGCCCACTGCTCTTAGTCTGGGTCTGACGCCACATTATAAGCCGGAAAATGGAGAAACAGGCCCTGCCACGCAGGCTGGGAAGCAGGGACACAGGCCACCATAGCACCCGTCCCCATGCACGGCCTAGCGACAGGCAGGAGATTTACTCAGCTGGGCTGTACCCGGGCTGACCGGGCCAGTGAAGGCACCACTCCGGTCTGCACAGTGCCATGCAAGCGCAGTTTCGGGGGGCTTTCTGTACAGCTGGCAGCGCACCGTGCACCCGGTCAGAAGGCCTTAGGGTTTACGGTGCCCCTTGGTGGACGTCAGAGAGAATAGCTGGCAGGGTCTGTGATCTAGGCTCCTCACCTCAGAAGAGAAATCTCCGAGAGGCAAGTACCCACAGGCTGCTCACTGAGCGTGTGCCCCCTCCCTCACGCAGACGGTCTACACCGGGAAGAGGAGCCCACAAGTAGATAATGACCGCCCCTAAGAGGTCTGGAGTCCACACTGGGCCACACGGCTGACTAAGGCTCTCTGGGGCAGGGCGCAGGGCAGGGAGGGCATTACTAGAGTGTTAAAGCTTTACGTTCTGTGATTAGGAAAGCATTTCTTAAACAAGTCCCCAAAAAGCACACATGACAAAGGCAAAAGAACTGAAGGGTAGTTCTACCCTATGGGGGACACCAGAGACACAGGCAGCAGATACGTGACTGACGTGGAGAAGAGATCTGGGACAAAACTGAAACAGGATTACTATCTACAGTGTACAGGGAAGTGGTTAGAAATCGGGAAATAAGCTGGCAAGTCTGTGTGCCAACCGCTGTGCACAGCTGGAGAGAATGTCGAGTGCCCGGCGACCCCACCTGGGGCTGCTCCCCCCAGGGAAGCGAAGCGTGGGCCCACGAGGAGGTATTCCAGGGTCTACGGCAGCCGAGAGGGGGCACCGGGTGCCCAGGAGAATGGATAACGGGATGCTGGGCAGGTGAGAAGCAGCACTCACATAAAGCGATATACAGATGGACCTCAAAAGAGAGGGGCCTCGCATGGCTGACTCTGACGGTGAGCCCTGAGATGGAGAACGTGGCCAAGATTCATGGACTTGGGGTTCTGGCCTTCCCCCCGCAACTAAACACACTGTTCACACCTCCTGGGCTCAAACTGCTGTTACTGCTCCACTCTTTCGGATTTAGAAACAGGTGTGGAAGGACTGGATTAGCCTCCATATTCGCAAACCTAAAGGCAGTGCACCACCGACCGGGCACAAGCACGTGAGTGCGGGTATATTGTGGGGTGTCTCTTTCACCAATGCTTCTCTTTTGGTTAGATTGGGAATTCATTTCGTTGACTTCGTCTGAAAATGACTCAGTCTTAGATAGCACTTTGATAACAACTTTGGATAGTTAAAAATCACCGTAAGATTTAGCACACACTCAGAAAGATGGACGCCAATGACTCTAAGAGCATCTGTGATCCAGGGGTGCGTTTGGTTTTGTATTTCTTGGACAGCTTTACGGATATCATGACTTTTAATTTTTTCACTGAGATGAAATTCTTCGTGGTGGGAACATAATTCGATCATTTCCTGATGACTCACAGTTATGGTCTCAGTGTACATCCACTGCTGAGCCGTAACCAGGAAAAGCGCTGGAGTCTACCAAGATGTGTGGGCAGTCTGTCCCTATTCCAAATGTCCCCAGGCCGCTGGGCCCTTGCAGTCTTCATGTCTGTTTTGGCTAGACTGCCTCTTCCCTGCTTTCAGGCAGCCCCTTTCCGCTGCTGCTCCTATACCTGCCCGACATACTTCCTCCTTCTCCCCATTATCTGTGAAGCAGCTGAGGAACAGACCAATCAGAGGGGCAAATCTCTAGGGCTCACCTGGGGGGAGAAGGCATCATGGCCTGTCACGGTAACTATTCCAGATGCTTCCAAGGGCTTTTCACATTAGCTCCTGACACTAGTTCAGTGTAGATTAAAAAAAAAATGGAGCCATAGAAAATTCGTCTCAAAAATACTAGTTATTGTGAAATCGGCCCTGGTTTGACCTTGATGGCCCTCTCCCAACCCGACTGTCTTCACTTACTGAACCAGCACTGTGAGGGGCCGGTACTGTCTCGGCAGACACGTCCGTGGGGACTGAAGGAGTACTAGGTCAGTCCCCTCACTGTGTGCTCGGTTTCTGAGGGTCCACAGTCTAGTTATCAAGGTGGAGAAAGGTGCCCAGGTCTTCTAGTTCTGCCAAATGACAAGCCTCTCTGGCGGATACACATTCGATTAGTTCTCATCAGCAGGCTTTCTCACGAAACCCAACCTGTGAGGTTAGTGCAGGGGGAGACCAGTTATACTTCAGGTCTTTTTAGGTCTGGTGCACAGGTGTCATTAGGCTCACCCTAATTTTTCAGGGACTGTGGTTTATGAGAAGTTGTCATTGTGCTTTTTTGAAGCCCCTGTCAAGGAAACTAGCGTTAACAAGGAAGACGTCAAGGACAGTAGTACACGGACTGTAACAGCAGGTGTGGGTTTACTTGTGGGACGTGAGCGGAACGTGACCTCACCGGCATCCCCTCGCTTGACGGAATGGAAGAGCACATCTGGGGTTCATGTTCATCTGCAGAAAGCTAAAGCGGCGCACGAAGCACCCCAGATTGTTGTGAACTGCAGTTAACATGATTCGACTCAAATCATCTCAATATTTCACCTCTTCAAAATGGGGACATTTTTGTATTCATTTTGTTTATTCCCCAAGGCTCAAGGAGACAGAAGTTATTCTTGAAGGGAACGTGATAAGTTTAGATTTCATTTGGTGGATCTGGGAGGTGTGGCTTGAGCCTGGCAGATGGGCAGGGGCTCAGGGAAGGGGACCGTGGTGCGCAGAAGGCATCTGATGAGCGCATCCGAGGCGAGTGGGGGCAGATGCGCAGGTCAGAGCCCCAGGGTGCTCCAGAAATGGTGTGCAGGGCAGACAGGGAGAAGCAGGGTGCTTCTGAGTGGTAAGGTTCTTTACGGTACTAGACCGGGTTTCTCAAATGAAAGATGACAAATGAGGGAGTGGGGGAAACCGCTACGCACTAGGGAGTGGCAGTCTCTACCTCTGGGCTAGTTAATAACATCATGCCCATCTCACTCTGCTCGTCTTATTGGCACGTCTAGTGCAGGCTTTTGTAGTCCCTGAGTGACAGGAACCCAAAGCCCTGCTCCTGCTGGGCTTCCTGGAACCGAGAGAGATATGAGTAACTGTCTTAACTTTGAGCCCCATTCAACCACTAGATAATTCTTGGCTCCGATTCTGTTAATGACTGACGGGTTAGTAATGCAACACTTATGTAACATGAGACCATGAGTTAGCAGCAGCTGCCTAGAGCCACAAGCCTCAGTGCTCATTGTGCCACGGATTTCCTAGGTAGAGGTCCAACTGGAATCCTCAGGACTGTCCTTCCGGTGTCACGGGCTTAGCAGGTACTCATGCCTGGAAGTGTGTGTGCACGAGGAAGAATGCCTCCGTGGCACTGCTAAAGCTGGCTGTTACAGTTTATAGGGCTATTTTTGATACTGGGATTAGATAACGACTTCCGGAAAACTTGGGAGTGGGGGGGCAGGTTCTTGGAGAATTGGGAGTGCAGGACTGGGAGGAAAACAATTCCAAACATCCTTTCTCTACAGTGGCTGCTCTCCCCCCGTCACCCCGGCAACAGGCCCTATATGTTTGCAGCCTCCTCATCGACCCCTCCATCCTGTTCCTTCTCCGACAACATTAATTTCCCTTTTCAGAACTGGACTTTATGAGGGTGGAGGCCACATGAGGGCCTTTCCCTCGGACATGGCCCCCACTCACCATTGTTGGACCCCTCGGGACAATCTCTCTAGTTTCCTTTGCGTCCTGTTCCTGAGACAGACACACAAACAAGTTCTATAGGGAGGATTTTACTTATAGCTCACCACTCTGGGTAGACAGATTGGAGGAAAAAAATGACATAGAAAAAGTTGATATACATATATACACACACATATGTGTGTGTGTGTGTATTTTTAAAGTAAGTTTCTGGGCTGTGGTTTCAGGCATACTTCTGGACTGGTTAAGTGGGAAGTCCCATTGGATTGGTCAAAGCTCACCCGCTTGACCCACCCGCTGCCCCAACGCCTTCTAAAGGGAATAAAGACCACACAGCAGAGCAGGAGCCCAGGATCTGGAGAATGAGACCAATGATTTGCTGCTATTTGCTTGCTGCCACTGGCAGGCTCCCTGGTTTCTTCCCCAAGACTTAACCTTCAGATCTTCCTGGAGGATGCTAAGGATTAAGGGAGAAAATGTCGCCTCTGAATGCTGACCTCACTGGGGTGCGGTGGGGGGACATCTCTGTCATTTGCCCTTCTAACAATTATTGCATCGACAAGCCTGTGGCTTGTTTTATATACCTGGGCATGGCTCTTTTTCTCATCATCTTTTTCAGCTTGTAAGGTTTGCAGGGCAGATGCTATGCTGACATCATCCACTTAAATTATTACGAAGTGCTCCCTGGGGTGCAAGTGGACTGCTGGGTGCTGTCAGCAGAGCCGGAAGCTCTCACACTGCGTGTTCTTTATGCCTCACCTACTGTAATATCCCCGACCAGAGGGCTCAACCCCTCGGCCGTGGATCCTGGCAACACTCTGCTTGGACTCCATTTCACCATCAAGCTCTTTTCCTTTAGAGTTTGGGGACTTCCTCCCTGCCCATGGAGTGGACGCCCCTCTGGAGATGGTTACACTTCGTCCCTTTTTCCTCAAAAGACAAGCAGCACTGTCTCTACCTGGGAGCTTGTCAGAAATGCAGTGGCATGCCCCACTCTAGACCTACTAATTAGAGTTGTATTCTGACAAGACTGCCAAGTGATTCTGATATGCAGTAAAGTTTAAGCAGCTCTGACCTTTTTACACGGGTCTTGGCTTTGTGATCCTTTTGATATTTCTATTCAAAAAAGGAAAAAAAATCAGACAATCTGGGTTCTTTAGAAGATCAATTTTTGCTACTGCTAATTATTAAAAAGTTGACTATATTCATTATCCATTCTTCAGCATGGCTAAGAGGATGGTGGAGTTTACTCAACGCTCATGAAATCTCACTCCATCTTGTTTCAAGTGGAAGGTGATCAACCCAGGTAACAGTAAGAGACCAAAGCTACAGGTGACAGTAAGGGCTGGTCATAAAATCTACAACTCTTTATGTTTGTAAATCAAGACCTAAAGATCACATCAAATTTGCCGAACGCTGGTGTTGAAAATGAGACAGACGAGGCCTTTTGGAAATGCATCGTTTACTCTTGTAAATGATGCCAACACAGGGTCTTCAGGGTCTTAGTACATAAACTGTTTGCACTGGGCACATACCGCCTGACCAGCGGCTGCTTGCCCGTGCAGAGAAGGACCCAGTTATGCGGGAGGCAAGCATGCCTGATGCCACGTTGAGGAAGCTGCCAAGAAGGGACATTTGGAACCAGGGGAGACTGCTGAACTGACTGTCTGATGAAAACAAGCTGTCCTTTATTTTCTTGTTTGCTTATTTTTGGATTTAAATTGTCGGTACAGTTAGTCACTCAAATATAAAACAAACCTTATGATCCCACTTTCTCAAACATTATAAAAAATGTTTGATCATGGAGAAATTTATCAGTGTAGTACTCTACTCTATAGTACGTACCACTCTGCCCCCATGGCACGCTTATTTAATCCCTGCCCAACCTTACCATCAGTTTCTTCACGTCCCAAAACCCAAAGGTGACCCTTGGAAGCAAAAGTGCAACTGAGGTTCTGGAAATGGGTCTCTTAACAGAAGATTACAAATGTGACTTTCATCTGTTTCAAGCTTTCAGCCTTAATCTGTGGCCCCGATTCTCAATTCCAATTATGTGGCCTACCCAGGGGGAACTTGTAGTGTTGGCCATATAAGGAGCCTGTCTACAGCCTTTCTTGAGGTCAAGTGTCCAGCCCAGGAAGGTGGAGCAGAAGCTCTAACCAATGGGAACCACGTCACTCATGCCCCTCCCCGAGAAGGCCAACAGGTTCATTCCCATGAACCCTTGGGCCTCTACGAGAGCTGCCAGAGCGGTAGGTAGCCTGTTATGGTGTTGCCAGAGTCTTTGTTTTTATTTTTAATTATTTCCTTATAGCAACTGCTCAAAATAACAGCAGATGGACAGTAGGCTAAAACTCCACGAGAAGCCATTTGCCTTTTGCCAGGCTCCCTTTACGCAGGCTCAGCAACTGCTCTATGTGCCCGGATGAAGGCTGGACGACCTGGAAATATGCAGGGGACACGTTTGCTAATATTCTAACAGATTTGTCATTGGCTCAACTGTAAGCCCAATTATAACAGTTCCCACTTATTTGCACTGTTCTCCCAAATGAATCAGACATGCTAAAAAAGACAAATTTGTGGTTGTTATAGACTGAACTGTGTCTCCTCCAAATTTAGATGGTGAAGCCCTACCCCAACACATTGGAATGGGAATGCATCTGGCAGTAGGGCCTTTTAACGCAATGATTAGGCTGAAATGAGACCCTCATCCAATCGGACTGGTGTCCTTATAAGAGGAGACTTGGACACACAGACACCTGAGAGGCGCATCCACAGCAGCAAGGACATGAGAACACAATGAGAAAGTGGCCAACTGCAAGCCAAGGAGAGGGGTCTTAGAAGCCATCAAACTTGCCGACACCTTGATCTTGGACTTCCAGCCTCTGGAACTGTTAGAAAACTATTGTTTAAGCCACCCAGTCTGTGGTATTTTGTCACGGCAGCCCTAGCAAACTAACAGAGTGCCCTTCAGTGGCAAACACTAGATGATGGTGGATCCAGAGGTCCCTACCCCTTCATGCAAACATTGCTGCCTTCTGATCTTTAGAAATGGGAGAGACTCTAAGTCACGATTCTTCGGGGGACAGACAGGAAAAAGGTTGTAGAAACGGTAACTAAGTCTCAGGAAACCAAGAGCACCACAAACTTACTTTCCATCCAGATGAACACAGTTCCCAGAATTCACAAAACATGTGTTGGGTTAAGTTTGCATCCACTTCCTTATGTTCCCTTGTTGGTACCGAACAACAAAGAGTTATGAAGCGTAGGTATGAATAACTAAATCTATTCAGATAAATATTTACCGAGCAAGCCAGGCACTGTGTTAGGAAATGGAAATAAAACTGTGGTGTACAAGACTGTGTCCCTGAGACTTTCAGGAAATTGCAGACGACCGGGAGCTGCAGACTCAGAACGCCCATATGGGCGGCAGGTAATGCAAGCTGTCAGAAACATAACCACCCAGCGTGGTGACTGACGGTTGCCAAGCAAAAGTGAGAATTCGGTTTGGCCACTGAATTGAGGAGATGCTAAAAATCTGTAATTTTACATTGAATCTGATTTACATGCTGGCAGCTAACTAAAAAACAGTTTGTAAAGTTGGTGAAGATTAAACAAATATGCCTATGAGCTAGATCTGGAACGTATGTGTGTGGCGTGTGTGACTGCTCTACAGCTTCCGGGTTTGTAGTTTATGGATCAGGTCTTGGGTTGCATACAGCTGAGGGACAATCACTGGCACCAAGGAAACTTCATGGCCTTGGCTCCAAGTTTAGGCCTGACTGCACGTTCACCCACCGAACTGCCACACTCGCCAGCTGGCCCCCTGGTGTCCTCTCCCCTTTTGAAGAAGTATATGTAGTTTTCCTTAGCTGTCAAGAGAATATTCACTCCCTCCCCTTCCTCTCTCTGGACCCCACCCCACCCCAGCGCAGAGACTCAACGCGTGTGTGGCTGGAACGAGGGGCTGGGGGAAGGACTGCGTGCAGGGCAGGAGCCTGGCGAGGTGACTGGCGGCAAGGCCAGACGTGCACGGTCTCCTAAGGCGCTCCCCAAGGGCCCGGAGAGCTACGGTGGGTTTTAAATGGGAGGAAACATGGCCGCACTTGTTCAGGAAGACCGCTCGGGGGCAGGCGTGGAGCTCGGCACTGGAAGGTGGCGAATGGAAGCGGAAGTTCAGGAAAGAGATTTATGGAGATCTGGATGAGAGAGCAGGATGGAGGACAGGAAGTGACAGGCCTTGGCGACAGGCTGCGAGCAGGGGTGGGAAAGCAAAGGCGAATGGGGCTGCGGGGAGAAGGGAGGGTGGGAATCCACGTGGCAGGTGAGGAGCCAAGGCCCTTCGGGACGTGGAACACGGGTTGACGCCTGGACACTGTCAAGGTGCTCCCTGGCCGGAGAGGCTGGAGCTTATTTCTCTAGATCCTATCGCTTGACCTTTGGAGCCCTTGCTCGGAAGATTACAGAAGGGCTGAGATTTCCTGGGCCTGAGCCTAACTAAGGAGCTGCGATTTATAGGTTTGTTGTATCTTACGAGGCATGGATTGGTGTCTGTCAGCGTCTCCATGCACTCACGATGGGACAGGCACATATGTGCATGATGTGGGCATCCCCACCTCCCTACTGGACCTCCTGAGACCAGCTGATCGCATAGACTGTGGCTGAGACATGTACCCTCGCCAACACCAAACCCCACCTGCGGGCGACACTGTAGCTGGCAGAAGTAGGTTAAACACTCAGTGGTTACTAAGATTCTTCTATGGAGCCCCAAAGAGTAAAACAGGCCCTCTGCCTGGCCACGGGCCTACCTATGCTGATTAGCATGGACAAGCCCAACAGAGCAGCAGGACAAGAAGTGAAGAGAATGGGGCGGGAGACGGTCTAGGGAGAAGGCACTTGTGTCAACAGCTGCAGGTAGGCGGGGGACTGGTCTGGTTTGTGAGACACCAGGAGGAAGGGGCCAGAGTGGCAAAAGCCTGGGGCTCTCGAACACATGGAGCACGCGGTTCTAACTGCGTGGCGTGAAGGAACGGCAAGGCCGACTTGATATCCTAGGACGGACATTATAGGGAGAGAGGAGGAGAGTGAGTCGGCGGACCGAACGCAGGAGGCCGAGAGCGCGCAGATCAGGTGAAAGAGAATGGGGCAGGGGGTTCTGAAAAAATTCTTCCATTTGGCATCAGAGAAGAGACCCAAACAACCCGAAGTCATCACAGCCTATTAGCAAACCGCTAACCAGGAACTCCTTGGGAAGACTCTTCCAAGAGGCGCTGACACTAACTCGTAGGTGCACCACGAGCGGGGGGGCCTTTAACATAATGTGGATGCAAAATGGTTCATGTATGAAAAAGCCAGCTTCGTATGTACCACAGCAGACCTCCCACGATTTAACCGAAAGGTTAATTTTTGATTTTAAAACGATGGTACAGAAAGCAGCAGTGGCTCTGGAACACTTTAATAAGGCACAGTTAATTAAGTGCTGGTCACGTGCCAGTTGCTGTACTGGGTGATTCACGCCCCATCATCTCGTCAATTCCTAACCCCATGTACAGACACCAGGTCAGTCACAGATACGAACCCCAGGCTCCTGATGCAGAAGTGGGAATCTGGATCAATCGACTAAAGGGGCTGTCTCTCAGTGGAGTGGGAAGAGAGGCAGGACCACGCAAACCGTAGTACCACTTCTTCCCAGTTTTCACACCAAAGAAATGCCCTTCTCCTCAAGCTGCATGCCCTAGAAATTTCTGCAAACTTCATCACAAAACCAAGCTGACAGCAGAAGTGTAGAGGGCACGTGCAAGTAAGTAGTACTCTGAAACAAGGTAAGCCTGTCGACACTGCTGGTGGGAGAACCTCCCAGCATCACTTGCGGCAGAGCCAGTGAGCCCTTCCCTGCAGCCTCCCTCCACCCTGCACGTCTGTGCGGGACACATGGCACAGCCCGCTCGAGACCACTGCCGTAGTCCCATCTGCCTGGCTGTGTGGCTACCACAGCTTCAGTGCCACTCCTGGAACACAAACGACACCCTGGACATGGAGAGGGCACAGGCGGTAGACAGGTGTACAACTGGGAAGAGCAGCCTTGAGCTGGAAAAAGCCAACCTGATCTGAGACCTTATTTTTTGGGAGAACGGCACTGCAGGCCAACAACTGGGAAAGGGATAAAGGACTCTCACACACACAGTACAGTATGAGGACCATGACACACAGAACACCACCGTCCTCCTTGGGCCTCAAAGCGCTTCCCCTTCAGCCATTGTCCCGTGCTACTATTTCAAGGCTGACCTTGGGCCCCTGACCAGGTGTGTGTCCAGCTGGGGTGCTCCAAAACAGGGCCAGTCAAGGCCGGATATAATCTCATCCAAGGCCCATATTTCTAGTGAGTAGGGGTTATTGTTTCTTGAAAACCAAACCAAACCAAACCAAAACAAACGGAACTGTATTGAATGACGTTCCTAAGAAACCTAGCCAGTGGCCCAATTTAAGCAAAATACTACTACAGCACACACACACGCTCACGCTCAAGTGACCTTCCCGCCCAACGTTTTTAGGGCACTCGGATGTAGCTTAATCACGTGGAAAGTTGAGAATGATTTTGTTCTGTACTGGCACTGTCTCTAAACTGCTGAGGTATTCATTTCAGAGCAAATGTGTATTACTTAGAGACTGCTGAACACACACTGCCACTGTGTCCATCAAGGGCTAATCGATTATTTTACTTTCCCTTGCCTCTGAACACTATGGCACAGGCGATGCCTCCTACATTCACTAAATGTGAGCACTGCAGGATGTGACTGCTAATGAAAGAACTGCATGCTTTTGGTTTTCTTGCGATTACTCCGAGCTTTCTACACTAAGGGGAAAAAATGGGAAATCTCTCTATGTATGTAGAAAGGAATGAAATATGAGATCCAGTCCATGATTCAAAGACCAATATACAGTTTTTGACAGATTATAATAATAGCAAGTACTTATGAAGAAACTGTTCTTTATCTATCAATCCAACCAACTAACCAACCAATCAATCAATTATACCAATAGTCAGGATTCTCAGATTCGAAAGAAATCACCGAGAACCAGCCTGGAATCTGGCCACTCAATTGCTGATACTTGGGGTTAGGAGCCAAACAGCCTGGTTGCGTCCTGGCATTTACTGCCTGGAGTCTTGGGAGTGCTACCCGTGCTGAGACCACTAGGGTTTCCGAGTCAGGACTCAGCACAGATCAGAGCAAGGGGATGCGGCCCAGTGAGGGAGGGGCATAAGCAGTTTCTTGTTCCCTGGCTCCCTCTTTTACATACAATGGCACACAGTCCCATGCCCCACCCTCAGTGCAAGACCACACAGGACTATCAGGTCACCAGACTCTGCAGCAGTTCTGTAAATAACGGTCATTTCTACCGTCTCCCTGACAGCTATCTTGATCTTGCATGTGCTTCACTCTCTTTCCAGTTCAGAGACTGGGGTGGCCTTGTGCATACCCTGGCTGAGCCAAAAGGCGGCAGTCATGGGAACTGGCCAGCATCCCGACCAGGGCCAGAATCTGTGCTTATTTGTGAGGCTCTGGGGCCCTCTGCTGGCTGCATGCTGCAACTGTTAGCTCCTCACTAGACCAACAGGAAAACTGCAGTTGCAGTGGACTGCAGGTTGTCCTGAGCTGTTACTCAGAGGCACTGAGGAGCCAGCTCAGCCACTATCAGCACTCAATTCTTCTTGTCACCATTCCTAATGCAGTAACCTACCCTTCCTGCCAGGAAATCAATTATTTTCTGAATTCTAATTCTGTTCTATCTCTCATCATTTATCTAGAGTGTTTTAGAAAGAAAAAACCTACTGTTAGCTCTTTTTCTGAAAGAGAAAAGTCATCCTTGGCTTCAAACAAGTGTCACATTTTATAACTATGGAGAAATGGCTCTGAATTACCATGGCTCCAACAGCTTCTAAGCTTCTGGAACCACCAGCCCTGTTCCGGTGTCCATGTCTCTCTTGAGTTTATTCCAAGGGTTTTTTCAAAGCCTCAAGGGTCAGGTAGGACCCTCAGCACCAAGGACAAGCGTCCTCCTCCCTCCTCAAGCTTACCCACTGATCACAAGAGCCCTTCTCGATCCTTCTCACTTAGAAGCTATACCTCAGGTTGGGCCAGTTTTCCGTCTGGTGTGTTGGCCCAAGTTTCACTTGTCACAACGTACTTATGGCACAGAAAACACTGGCCAACTTTAGTACTTAGACCAAAGTGTCCAATCAAATGTCACCCCAATCCTAAACTTACAAATGAGAAACAGACTCAGAATTGGAAGGGGAAACACCAAGTTCAAAAGCAAGTTCAGAGTTGAGGCAGGATTTGTATAGCCTCAAAGGGTGGTACCCCCAGGGGTCTTCCGAAGAATGCTACGAACTGACCAAAGGCGACAAATCCTCAGCCAAGGACAGCCCTGAAGGAAAGTATGCTGAAGCCGTCATGCTGCCTTCACAGGTGCATCCATTTGTTCTGGTTCTTCTCATGCTGTTTCTTCACTCCCAGCAGCCGCTCTCCTCATGGCAAGAATCATCAAGAAACACCTGCACTTAAAATGCCAGCATGACTGTCCACTCAGAGACGGGCACCTGAAACCACAGTGGGTGTCATGTGGCCGGGACAAACTTGTGTTTGGGTTTTCCCTTTTCTAAATTGCAAAGCTGGCAGATTCTGTACCGATGTGCTGGCCCACGTTTGCTTTTGTTCAAATCTGAACTCCAAAAATACCTATTTGTTGTGATTCCTTTGCAATCACTTCAAAGGCTACTTCACAAAGTAGCCCTTTGCAGGTGCCAGTGTCCCTCTGGAAGGGCAGCCATATGGCACATGTCACTGCTCAGCTTGGAGCTAAAGAACAGATAATATTTTTCCTTTTAAAATAAGCAGCATGTACTTGGAGGGAGGATAATCACATGAAACTCTTTGGAAAAAAATTTGGAACTGATTCGAAAGTCTCAACTGGTTTTCTTGGACCCAGGAGTCCTACTCTAGGGACACATCCCCAGGGGTAATTCTGAGACAGATAAGGCTTTATGCGTGAAGCTGCGCACTGCATCTTTTGCAGCAACAAACAGGGAAAACACCCTACATTTCCAACTCAGGGGACTCGTGTAAGTTAATCAAAACACATCTGTTTGTTGGGGTGACAGCCACCCATGAGACAAGTTTACAAGCTGTTTAAGAATACAGAAGGCACTTAGGTCATGTTAAGTAAAAAAATCAGGATACAACACTGTATGTATAGAATGATTATAATCATGACAAAAAAACAAATGCCAGACCACATGCTAAAGATGCAGCATCACATGGTGGAAGGAGCAGGGGACAGGGGACCAGAGGAAGCTGTATGACCCTGAGCCAGTCCTACCCTCTCAGTTTCCTTAGCAACAAAAACAGAGACAACAAGTACTTGGCAGGATTTCTGTAAAGATAAATGAGAAAATGTATGCGCTCAATAATGACAGGGGAGAGAAGGGAGCAGTGCTGCCACACTCCTCACCACACCCCGAGGTGTCACAGGCACATGGGTAACGTGATCTTAGCCATTTCACCAGCACTTTACAAACAGGTGTGCTGGCCTCAATTCTGCAATTTACAGGTATGTTACGGGGTGTGTAAACCCCGAGCCTCGGTGCCCCGTCTGGCGAAATGGGGGTAATGCTGCCGCCTTTTTCAGGGTCACTCTAAGGACTGGAATAGTTTTTAAAGTGCTTAGCACAGCAGCAGATAATCGATCAATCCTATAACTATTACTGGGAGTGGAGTGGGGTGGGGTGGAGGGTGGCAGTTAGATCAGCGTCTTGGGATAAAATCGTAAAAAGCTCACAATGAGCTGTGCCGAGTTTATAGCCTGGTCACTGCCACTGTCAGAGACAAACGGGAGACAGGATTGTCCAGCTTCATTCTGGATGGCGATGCGGCCAGCTGATGTTTAGAAAAATGGTAACATTAGGATATGACAGCATACATATGGTGCGAAGCTGGCCATGGCCGAGTTAAGGCCTAGATAAAAGCAGACGGTGATGTGTGAAGAATAAGGGGGCAGAGAAGCGATTCCGCCTGGCCAGTACTTGGCACTGATTTGTGAGGGCGGAACACGAGTTTCCATTAGCTGGGCTTTCTAAGCTGAGCCTCTGCATTAAAAAAAAAGAAAAAGAAACCCCTGACGTTCACACTATCGCCACATTCTGTTATCCCTGCCCTGCCCCTGGACGCGCCAGCCACCACTCCTGCTGTACGATGCTCCCTGGGGCTTCTGGAAATGCAAGCTGGCCACGGCAATGAGGATCACTCCCAGTAGTCTCTATGTCCCCAGCTCCCCGCGGGCCGGGCACCCGTGCCCTGGCTGCCGAGCAGAGGGGCTGTGAGGGGACTCAGGGTGTAATAGCTTTTCCGGTGGGCTCCCGAGTGGCCCGCGTTCAAGGCACCTCACACATGGGAAGGGAAAAAAAAACCTTTACTTTTGTACAGTCCTCTCCTCCAGCGAATCAAGTCACATGCTCCACTCTTGTTTTGAGGTGGCTAAAGGAGAAATCAGCCAAACACAAACTTATTTGTTTCCCTACAGAGGAAAATCGAGACCTCGTGGGGTGCTCCGCTGCTGCTCCCCGACCACAGGCTTGGGCTGCACAGGGAGGGCGCTGCCCTTGCCGAGCACAGGCTGGGTGTGGACGAGGCTGCCTGGGGACCGCTAACGACGAGCTGCCCACGGGACGACGTCAGCTTCTGCCGGCCAGAGCTCTGCTGCCCCTCGACCCCGCTACCTTGGCCGCCGGCGGGGCACCCCACACTGGCTCCTATGAGGAGCCAGGCCCCGCAGAAAGAGGGGTGGGCCTTCGTCCCGGCTCAGGCTGTAGCAGCCCGGGAGGCTCCCCGTGATCACCGCCTGTCATAGATGTGTGGACACGGGGCGGCCGAGGTGGAAAGGAACACAGTTACACTGTCGCCTCCTCCTCTCTGCCCCTCGGGCCCCCTGCCCCGCCTTCAGAGCTAGATGGATGACCTGGTAGGGGCGGTGGACTCCCACGGGCCCTTGTCTGGGGCCTGAGCTCTTCTGTGAGCCCGGGCCTCTTCCTCCTCCACACAGGGCACCAGGGTCAAAGGACTCTGGGTGCAAGAGATGATTTTTTTAAGTCTCTGGGAGAGCACGGCTAGGGAAAGTGTCTTGTCACCAACTTTCCTGAGTGCTAAGGGATGCACTCATCACTACTCTGAAGATGCAGCAAGAGACCAGATGAACCCCACAGGGGAAGATTCTGCTGCTTTTTCTTTGTTCCTCACCAAACCAAAAGGACAAAATGAAGAGCTGAAAACGAGAGGGGAGGGGACGTCGAGGGGAGGGAAGTAAAAAGCCAAAAGCTGAACCTGACAGCAGTCATGGTTTAGCCCCTCGACTCTCAGTCACATCCAAATGGCTCGTCACCATGGCCGCAAACATCCATCTCAGGAGTAATTAAACCAAATTAATCTCAGGAAAAGAGCTTTAAATATTCAAAGCCCCATTAATCCTCATGCCTTGTAATTAAATATGTATGTTAAGAAGGCTTGAACGAAAGCAACACATTTTCAAAATGTGAATTCTCTACATTCAGAGCAGTACAATGTATTCTAAGTACTGATCTTATATAGAAAACTATGTAAAAAATTCGGTGACGCACACACTGTAAAAACAGGGCAGAAAAAATGTCGATACAATCTCGGTCCATACTAAGCTTTAGAAAAATGTGCCTCGATAAACATCTTTGCTTTTAAGGCTCCAAGTTATTTACCCAAGGACAATCTCCACTTAGTCTGACCCTCGCCCTTCAGTCCTGGGTCTGTCCCCACCCGCACCCGGGAGATGCCTTGCCTCTGCTCTGGGACCTTCTCTTCTACTGGATTTTCTTGTTAAAACGCACAACACTGCCACCTTCCAGGGATAACTGCTCTTTGGGAATCACCCATTAGAGCCTGGTCACCCCAACATATCGTGTCTTAGAGAAAAAGCACCCAATCTTCCATTTCTAAAACACAGTGGACTTGTCAAAAGCTCCTGCTGCAGCGTGGTCTCCACAGCCCACACCTCCTTTGCCCAAAAGCCCCCACCTCACAGCACCTCGCGGGCTTCCTGGAAGGGGGCTGGACTGAGAATTCAGGAATTCGCACGTCCACTTTTCTGAGAGAAAAGTCAGAGTAAATGATCTGCTGACAGTCACGAGACAAGCAGATTAGAGGCAGAACGTTATCAGTTCTCTGATTAAGGGCATGGTTCTGACCATCAGCGCCTTTCAAGTCACGAGATGCAGGCGACCGATGGGCTCCCGGGACTTGTCTAAATAGCATGGCTCTGTCAGAGCTGTACTTATCAACTATTTCTTTAAAAACATAGGTGCTAATATTATGGACCCGAAGTTGGTGCCCCCGCGCAAATTCTCCAGGTTGAAATTCTAACCCCCAATGTTATGGCATTGGGGGCGCCTTCGCAAGGTGAGTCAGGTCATGAGAAGGGGGCCCTCGGGAACTGGTCTCTCTGTGAGCAGCTCTCTCTGCCCCATGAGGGTGCACAGAAAAGACACCCACAAACCCTCACCAGAGTGGGATCTGCCCGCACCTTGACTTTGGACTTCCCAGCCTCTAGACTGTGAGAAATAAGTTGTTTTCAGCCACCCAGTCTATGGTTACTGTTACAGCGGCCTGAGCTAAGACAGCTGGGTTTGGAAAATTTGTCAACAAAGCTTCTATGGCAGTGACATTTGTGGTAATGAAATTTTACCTACATAAGATCTTAAAAGATAAAAACAGAAACCTGGTTATTCCAATTGGATTCATTACCATTGTCAACCGAATGTATCTGTCAGGAAAACCAGGTTCAGAATCAAAACCTGTGAATTAAGGGAGCAAGTGGAGTTTTTAGAAACCAGAGATTTAATTTTCAAAGATGTGGTGGATGTGATGAGCTGTCCCTGTCCCCTGTAGGAGGTAAGGAGATCTCATTCCCAAAAAGAAAACCAAAGTAGAGAAATTAAATGCCCCCAAAGAGGAGGAATCAAGAACAATAAAAACACTCATCTTTTGTTTACTCCCCAAGCCTGAGAGGAGGGAGAAGATAAACGAACAGGGCCACATTTTCAAGGACCTAAAGGCTAAGAATTTTACAAATATCCCTTCCTTCAATCCTCAAATAGGTAATCATCATACCCATTTCACAAATGAAGAAACTAAGACACTGAGGACTTGATGAGATTATGCAGGTTCCGCCCCAAATCCCCACTGTCATACCACAATTAAGATCTTGTCATACTCTTTCCTACTTCTCCAGCAGGAAAAAAGTGGCTGTTCTGACAATTTTTCTTAGATTTGATGGAAGGTCCTGGGGTTTTAGGAAATGAAACTAAAGAGGTGAATGGACCCATAACCAGAGGAAAGAATATATACAATGAATAAAGTTTCTGTGTTTTGTATTAATTCTGTTCCTTAACTGAGAAAACTTAAAATACTTATTTTAATACGCTGTGGCCTGACGACTTTCACTGACTTCCATACAACTACAAATGAAGGCCTCGACACAACTCCAGGTCTTACAGAGGATGCACTTTGGTTCAAATGAATAAAACAGAATTTTACTACTGAACTGCGTGCAGCTCTGCCAAGCATTCCTGGAACAGTCACGAGAATATTCTCAACAGAAGACACTCCTGCTTCAAGTCCCAGATTCCTGTCGCTGGCCAGTGAGAACACCAGGCTTTCATTTAGCTGTTAAAAGCAAGGAATTCTGTAAAACTGAAAAGTATTTCTAGCATCGATTAGTTTTCTTTCGATTATTTTTAAATTGAGAGAAAAAAGTAGGGTAAAAAGCTACTGAAAGTGTGAGCAGACAGGAAATACAGGAAGATGCTAAAAGCTAGATTTCCATCCTAGAGTTGTTGCTGTTTTTTTTTTTTACTTCCTGTTGATACTAGTGAAATAAAGAAGATATATGTACATAGTGAGAAATACAGGAAGGTATAAACAAAGAGTGAAAGCTCCCCTTGTTTCAAGCCTTCCTTTTGTAGTTTTGTTTCATTCACAAAAATACGATGCCCATATCTAACAGGGAAATCCTTTACCTAATATAGGAAGAAGCCCACCGCTCGCACTGCACATCGTGAGTTGCCTTCACTTGACGGTACAGTTCGTAGAGACAGTTCCTGAGCAGCACCTACAGGTCTGTCTGATTTTTTGGGAATAGGTGATGTGGAATTTTGTTGGTGACTAGCACTGGACAATTCTCAATTTACCTATCTCACTTTCTTATCAATAAAAGGGTTGCTTCTGATCAAATGTGATACAGGATTCCAAATGATAAAAGGTAAACATTACTATGTAATCACTGTGCTTTTAAAAGTAAGAGGTAAGAGACCCCGAACTCAAATGTTAACAAAATGAAGGAACAGGGAAAAAGGAACTGCCAGAACTGAAAAAAGGAAATAACCCCTTTTCCTTAAGTGGATCCGGGAACCCTGGGGTACACATGATTTTGCCATGGGAGAACAGGAAGTCGAGACCGTAAGACAAAACGAATTCCCAGTACACAGCTCCCCAACAGTACATGTGTGCCGAAAGCACAGGTGACACAGGAGGGCCCTGGGGCAGCGCTGGTCAGGGTGGCCCCCCTGCCTGAGTGGCTGCCCTTCCCCCACAGCTGCCTTCAGCATCTTGGTGGTGTGTGAGATATGGGAAAAGTGACAGGATTTAATTTCAGTTTTGGGAACCATGACTCAACCCAACACTCAACTACGACCACATCTGTCATATTAAAAAAAAAAAAAAAAAGAAAGCAAAAGAAAAGAGAAAAGCAGAACATCTCAAAACCAGGAGGCCGGGCACCTAGAAACCCACATCCTCTCAGTCCTCCTGTCATGTGATCAATAATTCCTCCCTTTCACAAAGCTGTTTTTCTTTTCAAGAAAAATCTAAGCTTTGTGTGCTCTCAAAATGATTTTTCCTGCTTTTCAACAATTAAAACAATATTATTTCAAAATACTTTTTCTTTTCTCTTGGATTTTCTACAAGTAAAGTTCTAAAGCATCAGAAAGCTAGTTTCAGGGTTATGATTCTAGGATATTCCAGGATGGTCCACTTGAACAAAATCATTTAGATATGTGGAGTTCAAGAAAATGGTTTGCAAGGGGCAGGTAACCTATGTGTACAGAGTTCAGTGGGGTTTTATTTTACTCCCACCTTTAAGTTGCTCTCTACTTCTGTTCTTCTAGAAGACACGGTCAGTGTCCCCTGGAGGCCGGGTAGGTGGGTTTGTGCTAAGGCTCCCCAGGACATACTAAAGGCCTGAGACTGATCAGCGGCTTTGGGGGAATGAAATTCTCCTCTCCTGAAAGCAAGCACGACTCAGGCCCTGCGAGGAGCTGCTGCCCTACCTCCCACAGAAACTGTCACACCAGCGCACACTGGTGTGTTGACTCAGTGTCTTTCACATCTGCAAATACCAAACTGTCCCTCTTAAGTCAGCAGGGCTGGGGTTACCCTACTACACAGAAAAAGGGGTGGGAGGGGCCCCAGCTACCCAGGGCAGTCAAGTTCAGGCCCCTTCTCCTCCCATAATGCTCTGGCCCAGCATTTCGTACATGAGGCCTGTGACGTGCTCAGTCTGCCAAACTGACAGTGACACCTTCTAACACAGATGTTCACTAGTAAAACGTACACACTCGCCATGGAGCTGGGGCTTGGGGGCTGGGGGAAACTCCAACAGATGAGCAGATTCAGATCCAGAAGCAAAGGGCTGATCCCAGCACGCAGCTCAGCAGAGCGAAGGCAGGGCTGGCTCCCGCTCACACCTGCCCTGTACCGCTGCTGCGTCCCAGTCTGCTTTGAGTTCACCCCGCCAGCGCAAAGAGCCTGTTTCCAAGAGCTTGTTGTGCCAGAGTAAGAATTCTATAGATTTGTAGTTCTGACAGCAAGGAATCCCCTTCTCTGACCCTGTGCACAGATGTGAACCTGGGGTGACTGGTGGGAAGCACGTCCCCACTCCTGCCGGCAGGGTCTCTGCAGGGTCTGCCCATGGATGGTCCGCCTCTGCCCTGAACAAACAGAGCAGGCACCAGGCAACTGTGCCCGACAGCTGTATATTACTGTTATGATACTGTCTTGTGACCCACTTTACTCCCTGCTCCTTATTTCTCGGTCATAAGCAGTAATTAGTAATGTCAGTGTTCTGGCTGGATTGCTCCAGGCCCATTAATAATGCAAAAGCAGGAGTGGGATGGATGCATAAGTGTACGACAGAGGTTTCAAGGTTAAAAGCAGTAATGGAGAGGACCATGGTGGGATGTGTGTGCCTGTGCAGGTGGTGTTGATAGGAAGAATGTGTATGTGTGTGTGTGTGTGTGTGTGTGTGTGTGTATTTGTATGAGAGAGAGAAAGAGTGCATGAGAGACACAGAGAGTTAGTTAGTTTAAAATCTATTTTTAAAAATGCCTACCTTCCGTTTAAGGGTAATACATATGGCAAAGCACCACTTCTTAGTGTCCTCGATCAAGTTAAGGACAGCCTTCTTCAGAGACGAGTGGACACACCTCTCTGGCCACCTGGCAGGGGACGTGTCAAGGCTAAGTCTCTGGCACGGGAGAGTTACTCGTGTATGAAATTGAGGTCAGAGGAAACTACACCAGTATCTTTCAAACACATTTTCAATGTTTTAAATGACTTCTCTTAACAAAAGGCAGCGCCTGCTTATTCAGCAGAACTGGTACCTTCCCACTTAATGCTTTTACAAGGAAGTCAAGACAAGTGATGCAGAACAGGCCTGGCCGGGGCTGGCAGCCAGACACTCCGTTACTGGAGGGGACAGAAGACTATGTTGTTCCAACTGCTCCCGCACCGCTGCGAATCCCTACACCAGCGCGTTTGCAAGGCGGGATTTCAAAAGGTACGATGTCTGACGTTTCTGCGGAGCTTTGCACCGGGACTGAATGCCAGCAAATAAGTCTGCGAGGCATGCCTGCAGAAGACTCAGTATAGCCAGCTGAGAAATATTTGCTGGGAGAGGGAGTGAAGAAGCAAGGCCATGGCCACCTGTGACTCTTGAGCTGTTCGAATCCACACCGCCTTCTAAGCAGAGGAGGGACTGCGCCCAAACCTTTCACCTGTCCCACACATACCAAAAGCAAACTGCTTTACATACTAGGAAAGTAATAACTTTCCTGCTGGTTTCATGACCAAAAGCAGACATTTTTGAACCCGGTCACTGCAATGCCTGGGTGGATGAGAACCCACCCTAACTGGTTAGTCAGTAGGCTCTGCGGGAAAAGGAAGCAGTTGGAAGCAGTCCTGAATCAGTTACTGAAGGCCGTGTTTCTCCCCTCGGGGCTCTGACGCCTGTGCAGATGCTGGCTGCACTCAGGGCTCCTGCGAGAAGGCCAGTGGGAAAAAAGGCAGCGATGCTTAGTCCCAGCTCTTCCCACTGGGTCCCCTCCCCTACCACCTGAGGCACAGCATTCCTTTGCTGGGTGGTAAAGGCAGCCTCCACGGTGATCCCGGAGAAATGGCTACGGGCTTGAAAATATACACGCATATTTTTAAAATTCACATTTCTATCTTCCTTTTCAAGTCCTCTTAAAACAAACAAGACAAAAGAAAACCCCTTCAAAACTTCAGAGATGACTGGGTTGATGAAAATGGGTGCAATGTTTTTAAATTGAAAAGTAATACACACAACACTCCTCTCCCTCCCCCACAGTGAGTTTCCCCAAAGCAATTCCCTGTGGCCAATTTCTTAGCTGCCCTTCCACCCAGATTTTATGTCCATGTCAGCACCCACTTCCTCCTCCTCCTCCCATCTGAGAAGCAAACAGAAGCACACTGCACCCACCTATCTGCATCTTGCTTTTTTTTTCACTTAATACGTCTTGAAGACAGCTCCCTACTGGCACAACTGGACCCATGTCATTCTTCTTAACACTATGGTGTGTGCCAGGGGTTGGCAAACTATGGCTCATAGGCCAACTGTGGCCTGCCACCTGTTTTTGTAAATATCACCCCCATCGGGGCCCAGCCAGGTTCACTCACTCAAGTACTTTCTGCAGTTACTTGTGAGCTACAAGGGCAGAGCTGGGTAGTTGCGACAGAGACTATCTGGCCCCAAAAGCCTAAAATACTCATTATCTTGCCCTTTATGGAAAAGGGTTGCTGACCCTTGGTGTGTGCTATGTGTGGCTGCACCAAAATGTACTTAACCTGCTTCCTGCTGATGAACATTCAAATGAAAATTCCTTATTCTTTGAAATTCCTTAAGAATAAAGTTAAACTCTGTAAACGTGGAGACGCATTAGACGGGTGAGGAAGGGAAGAGCAGGAACTGGCTGGGAAGAGGCTGGCATGAAGAAGCAGGCATAAAGAGGGCACTCGGGAGCTCTCATCTCCAAAATGTCTCTTCCTCTTTTTAGAGGAAGCAGAGGCAAACTGCAGGTTTTCTGATAAAAGGAAATCCCCCTTTGCTATATCAAAGCTACTCCCTGTTTTTGTGTTCTTCTAAGTTAGGCAAGGCTGCCTGAAGCATACCGTTGACCAAATTAGGAAGCAAGCAGGCTGCTGTCTCTAAGCCGGACGCCCAGGCATGTGTAGACAGTGATGGATGAGGAAGGAGAGACTCAGTCCAAGAGGCAGATGCTATTTGCTTAAGAAATTAGCCTTATGAAAATTACACTAAATCCGAATTAATACTTGTTCTACGAGATGAAATTCACTCGCTGCTGTGGATAAAAAACAGAGCTCCCAAGGTTCCCAAAGGGAAGAATGAGGTGTGTGGTGGAGACCGACTCTTTTGGGCGAGGTTCTGTTTATTCCAAGGGCAGTGCAGGTCTTGAGAAGTCGCAGAGAAAAGTACACCAATTAGCTCTCTGACAGGTTAATAAGACACTGAGTTTTACACTACTGAGAAAAAATAATTTAGAAAGGCCATGCTAAAACAGAACTGTATAAACTTTCCATTTGATGGCTGCCTACCCAATTGCTTTCTTTGCTGGAGCGGGAAGGTTTTAAACGAGTCTTACCGTTTCCAGCAAAATCTCGGAATGCAATACTGAATCATTCATGCTGAGACCGTTTCCACCATCGCCGCTCAGTGAGATTTTCTTTCAGAAATGACTTCTGAGCTAACTTCTGATTCTGAGCCAATGCGCTTACAATCTATTCTGACCACCAGCACTATCTGGGTAATAAAATTTAACCTTGAAAATCCTTGCTTTTCCTCCCAGATTTTCAGATCAGCAAGATTCTTAAACATGGTTTTATTCCCTCAGGAATGTGCCTGGTTGAGTTCCAGCATCTGCTATGAGATCAGACGTGCAGTTAGAATCGAGGTAAGTTTAAGTAACAAATTTTGGTTCTTTATAGGAAAACCTTCAAGGCAGCCAGGCAGAAAGATGTGGGCACTGTTCTTGGCTCACTCTGAGATCTGCCCTCTCCAGGGCGGCAGCCGCTCCTGGAAGAGAAGGTGGAGCCCAGAGCACAGACCTGCGTGGGTGGCCATGGCGTGGGCTCCAGCTGCAGCGGCCTTCTCCGTGCTGCTGCGGTTTGCGTTGAGCTGGTATGCCAGTTCCTGTGCCAGGCTGTGTGGGGCAGGAGTTTTGCTGCCCCTGCCTCCAAAGCGCTCTATGTGTTGCCAAAACAGCTAAGTGCTTTCTAGTTGCTTCTGTACTGACCTGGAACACCCACTCACAATTACCTAAAGGACACACGGATTTTACAGAGAACACTAAGAACAACAGGCACTTTCTTAAAGACCCTGGTTGATCCACACACAAACCCACCCATTACGAACCATATTTCTATTGTCAGGGTTCCCATGGCTCACCGTTAACTGAGCGAGACTACACTAACGGTCACTGAAGAAACAGAGAGCCACACCTGACCCCAAAGTCCACATACAACCGAGACGCAAACTCGAGGACTTCCTCATGCCACATGAACCTGGCACCAAACCTCTTTCTTCACCTGCGCAGTGAAGGCGTCTGGGCTATGGGACCCTCAGGTCCCCCTTACAAATCCCGCACCTGCCGTTACAAATGGAGACCCCGTGCCCACAGTCTAGAACCACCGGGGCAGGCTCAGAGCAGTCTCATAACAGGCCAGAACGACACATTCATGGGCCCACCAGACGTGACGAGATGTCAACGCCGCCCAAGCCTGCTCTGCCCTCGCACTGCTGCCCGCACTGCTGCGCGTCCCTTGCCGTCTTCTGCTTCCTCACTGAGGCACAGAGGCACCGCGGCTCTGCACAAGCTCGGTTGCCCTTTTATGGTAGAAAAATGAATTGCTTGCCCAGCAGTGGAGCTGAGAGAGATGACAGAACGGAAAGTTGTCATTTGTTGTGGTTTTGGCAGCAAGAGAATAGAACGCTCTCCCCTCAGCCACCCTTGGACGGACAGTGCACACCAGGCATTTGCTGAGGGAGAGCAAAACCCCGCAAGCTGCCCCCACACGCAGGCCTCTCCTGCCGTGCCTGCAAAGGGAGGTGTTTACGTAGGGACGGCGGCAAGCCTCAGGTCTGGGAAAAGTGCAAGTTTCACAAAACAAGGTATAAAAAGGCCGTGTGTGCTCTGCTGAAAGATCCAGTCAGAGGCGCCCCAGTGAGATCGCGTCCAAGGAACGGAATGCATTTCCTCACACAGTGAGGATGCAGGACTGGGGCTGGGAGGGGGGCCGCCTCACTCTGAAAGAGGGGCTGTGGCTTTTGCTGCAGCCCAGCCCAGCCTCGATCCCTGTCTCCTGTCACAGGAACATGAGAGCACCCAAACCCCAGAAAAATATATTCCCTGGGAAAACACACCAACATCCAAGCCCACTCACAGCAGTTGGTACCACGGGGCCTTCAACTGTTTGCATCTCTGTCAGGAGGCCCACGGAAAAAAAAATCAGGCCTCCTAGCAGCTGGGAAAACATGTTGCAAAAAGAGAATTAGGCAATTTTCTGTACGCACATCAGAGTTAGGGAAATTAAGCTTATCTGAGTGAGAGAAATTAAGCTTATCCAACATGCTTTTGGCTGGAAAACAAGTCTTTTTAAATGGGTGGGGAACACACTTGCGGCGATTACATGATTTCTTCCATATTTAAGGCGCCCAAGGACTGAAGAAACGGGCTGGCCATGGGCCGCACAGGGAGCAGCTGGGAAGGGATGTGCTGGGTCTCATTTTTCCGCAGCAACGTGGCTCCAACACAGCACTCACTCTGCTGACAGTGACTGTGCTCCAGGGACGGCCACTTGTGGGCGGGAGGAGCGACCTCGTGGTGGCCTCCTGCACACACTTGCTTGGCCTGTGCCCACGGTCAGCCGTGGACTGCCACCTCTCCCTGGCAGCCCCCGGCCAGCCTACAGGAAAGCCGGGTTTCTCTGAGCGGATCCAATCCCACTGAGGCCTTCAAAGAAGGGAACTCGCTGCAAAAACCTATGGCTCCTCACAGACGAGCTCGGGGACCGGACGGTTTGTTCACCGAGGACTTCGGGAACACTGCTCCCAGATGACCAGAAACAACCCGCTGTGGTAACTGAACCTATGAGAGTTCCTGCTCCCCTAACGCCCGTATCTAATCTCCCCCCAACCTTCACTCTCCTTCACGACTCTACAAGGTCCAACCTCCCCGCATAGTTGTGATCACATCTTCCCTGCGTCACACCTGCTCCCTGTGGTGTCCGGAACCAAACCCACCTTCCTTACTCTGCCTCCATGTGGGTCTATTTATTTCCAGAGTCCTAATTCCCCCGGCTCTGTCACGCCCGTCTCTTGGCTGACCTGCCACACGGCTTCACTCCAGTTGCGCCCTGGCCCTGGAATCCATTCTCCCGATCTCCACCCATCAGGGCCCAGACAGGCCAAGACCCGGTTCTTTCACGAAGTATTTCCCAACCAGCCCAACCACAGGAACTGACCCTCTTCTGACTGCCCACAGCGGTCCCCATCGCTGTCCCACTACTTAACTGCCTGCCCCTGTCCACATATCAGGTTAGGGCTGTGGCTGACCTGTGCATTTCCTCAGGTGCAGCGCTCAATAAGCAGCTGCTGAATGAATGACCCCAATTCCAACCCCGGCAGTGAGAACCCGCCTGTCCTGGTGCAAGCCTGTGCTGAGGGAGCAGCTAACGAACATGCGCAGAGAAGATGGAAGAAATGCCAGCGGGGATAAGGGGCCAGACCCTCTGCTGCAGCTGCTTCTGCACGATGGCCAGGCGAAAGATTTTAGAAAGAAGTGAGTCCAGAGAAAGAAAGAGGGGGAGGGAGGGAAGGCCCTGCACGGCAGGCGAGGCCATGGTGATGCCCGGTCGGGGCAAGGGTACCTGCCTGGAGGAAGGGTATACCTATGGCTAGGCCAGAGTGGGCTCTGGCCCTGCGCAGAAAGGGAGGATTTTACGGGAAGTGAGAGGGCCTCGGAGCTGAGAAAGTTGTGGTACCACGAGAAGCATCAACAGGAGTCGTATTTGGTAGCAAAATCTGACAGAAGACGGGAGACGGAGACAGAAGGGCAAGCCACAGTCAGAAACGAAAGACGATGAACCTACAATCGACCTCGCTCTCTTTGGGCTAGAACCTGGACGGTTCTCAGACACCGGGAGCTTTTGAAACTTAAATGCTTTTCATGTGAACTTCTGATGGGAAATAAAACCGAAAAGAGCTTTCATGAGGCTACAGGGATTTGATCTGAGAAATTCTCTTAGCTTATTTCTCTTTGAAAACCAAATGCCAATGCCAGTTTGAAAATCCTCACTATTCTAGAATCACAGACTCTGGACTAGGACACTCGAAAGGTCACGTGGTCTGTCCCCTGGCCTGGAAGCTGGACAGCATGCTGGGAGTCGTCCGAGAGAAGGGACAGCCTGTCTTCGCCTGTACAGGGCCTTCGCGGAGGGCCTCGGCGCTGGGCCCCAGGCTCCTGGGGTGGCTCGCTGCTCACCTTACGGTCTAGCGACTTACCTGATTCCTTGCGGGGCGTTTTCACAGAGAAGCTGGAAACCAGCAGGCCAGCACTTCCACGAAAGAATCTCGTACAGAGCAACTACACGCAAAGCCTTCCCTCCCGGGCTGACTACCCCTTAATCTTCCCACAAATACCTGCTGACATCCTGTCATGGTACAAATTTCCCTCATTTCTTAAAAAAGCGACCCTGCCACAAAATATGTAGAACAGTAAGCGTCTTTCCAGTTCCCTGAGAGAGGCGCCTCGAAGCAGCGGAGCAGAGCTGGTAAGAGCACAGACACAGGAAGCCAAACAGACCTAGGTTTCTTTAGCTGGTGTTTCTTTAAAAATTAGCTTTTTATGAAAAAGGTTAAATATACACAAAAGTAGATAATCTAATGAATCCCAAGTACCCGCTGCTCATGTTTAATAATTACCAACTCACGACCAGTCCAGCTTATCTGCGCCCTACCTACCCTGCCACCCCCTCTCTCTCCAGCATAACTAACTCTGAAGCAAATCCCAGATCACACGTTGTTTCTTTTTAGGTATTTCAGTTTACGTCTCCAAAAAATAAGGACACTTAAAACCAACCCACCACCAAATGACACCTGAAAGCACACAAATAACAGTAAGGAAGCCCTGGTGACTCCTGACATTGTCACCTCTAGCCGTGAGCCTGTGAGCAGCTCGTGGGGCAGGGGGAACCCCTGAAACCTGCTGAGAGCTCTCCTGGCAGTCTCCCACGTATGCCTCTCCTAACTGTGACGCCAACGCCACCTCAAGGGGCCGGGCTGCACCCCTGGATGGTCTGTGGGAGCAGTGCAGTGCGCGGGCCTCTGGCTGTGCGCCTCGCCCCAACCTTGGAGGGCCCAGCTTAGTCTCTCCGCACTGCTCTGAGTTACCAAGGTGATCCCAAGTCTATCTTCTCAAGGGACATTAGCATGTAGTGCAGACAGAGAGCACACAGCTGCCATCTGGTCTTGAAAGAGATGGCAGGGCTGGTCAGCCTGTCACACTGGCGACAAAGGGCAGGGGGTGCCGTGGGTCTGGGTGGGCGGTCCACTTGGACCAGTACACCGGCCACACGTACAGACAAGTATTTCTAACCGTGGTCTGGGAGAAGGCCAGGTGACCTCTGGAGACTAGAATGGTGACAGATGTCCTTCTCATTCTCTGTATGCGTGTAGTAGGGAGGCCACTGAGGAGTAAAAGGCCATTTGCGTTTCTTGGTCACCACAGCGCAATCCGAAAATGACCTTGAATTCAACAGTTAACATGACAAATTCCAGCCAGTGGCAGCCTTAGCCCCGGCTTCCCTCTAACTCCGCTAGGTGCTCTCTCACACTCCCTCTGCTGCCGCTTCCCTCGCCCACGTCCCTCCTCCCCGACAGACCCACAGGGATATCGCCTGTTTTCATGCTTGTGTTATTACCATAGCAACAACTTCTCTTCTACCTGGAAGGCTGGAAGCTCTGCAGTGCTCTGTGCTGAGAATGCAAAGAGGGGACACATTTGCTCTGCACTCACACGCGTGCGCACAAACATGCACAGACACACACACACACACACACACACACACACACACACACACACACTCTCCTTCCTCAAGGACATTGCAATGAGAATCACTAAAACAAATTAAGATGCTGACACCTGGTAACACACTATTAGTGTAAAACGAAAAGGAAGCAAATGACTCTATAAAAAGATATTTTGTAGATATCAATTCTTGAGGGATTTTTAATATGAGATTTCTGAAGACTTTGAATTGAAATGCACCTCTCCTTTGATGAGGCCACAGGCACAGAAAAATGCCATTAAGTTATTTTAGCAAAACATATAAAGGCATGAGACAACGTGTGGTTTCAGAAGTAAAGGCACTCAAAGCATACGATCCTTTTATGGTTTGTGAACAGGGTTAAGCTGCGATGAGTCTGATAAACAATGGCTAATGGCGGCCACAAAAACCATGAAACAGGGTCAGAGTTCCTATTTTAACAAAGCGCCTATGTAAACCTGTCTTAAGTGCTGTAGACAGTGCATTTTAGTAGACACCAAAGCAACAAGAGTGAGGCAAGGAGGTATGTCCCTTCGCTCCAAGGTCAGTAAAACATGACAGCCCTACCTCCATGTGTGCCTGCCGCACTGGGGGTAGGTGAGACAGTTAGGACCCAAAGGTCAGCACCTCCCAGAGAAACAAAAACACTACCGATGAGTCACCGAAGCAAACCATGGACCTTTGTCTTCATTTTGTGACAGAAGTTTTCCAGCAAAACGTACTATCAGTTTTGTTTCTAGGCCCTTCCTACCCTCGGCTCTTTGACCACCATCCTCTCAAAAGCCAGTCCTTCCAGAGATAAATAATGATAAAAAAGAAAGGCAACAAGAACCCCGAGCAGAGGGGACACAGCGGAGCTGTGGCTCGGGCCACTGAGACCCTGGAGAGCAGACCCACGCAGCCTACCTTAGGCCACAGCCCTCCCTGGGGCAGCGCGGGGTCCCCTCCGCCCTCGGACAATGGGGGCTAAAGCGAGAGTGAGCATTTCTTACAGAACATACTGGTTGGCAAAAAATTAGCTTAAAAAGTCTTTGATCCAGCATGCTAGTAGAAGTGTTTTTTGAGTACAATTATATGCCACATAACAACGCTTTGCTCACTGACCGAATATATGATGGTGGTCCCCTGAGATCATAATGGAGTTGAAAATTCCTGTTGCCTAGTGACTTCATAGCCATCGTAACATATCACTCACGTGTTTGTGGTGACGCTGATGTAAACGAACCTACTGTACTGCCAGTTATGTGAAAGCAACACACACTTATGTTGCACATACAGTGGTACACGGCACATACGTGGTAACAAGTGACAGTGTTACCAGTGTATGCATTTACTGTGCTATGTTTTTCATCACTATTCTAGAGTACGCTTTCTTACGTTAAAGACACGCTGGCTGTAAAACAGGATGCGGCACACCGGCGGCAGCCTCACGTCTCACGCTCACTGCTTCTCTTAATCACATCGCGTTCTCTTGTCCTCGACCTAATCTCGTGTTTTGTACAGGAACGTGCTGCACAGGCGTGTGGCCTGGGAGCAACGGGCCGCAGCACACGGCCTCGGTGTGCGGCAGGCTGTGCAATCTGGGTGTGTCCAAGTGCACTCTCCCATGTTCCCATGAAGATGAAATTGCCTAAGGATGCATTTCTCAGAACGTGTCCCCATCCTGAAGCAGCACATGACTAAGTGATTTGAAAAACAGGTAATTGAGGAATCACCTTTTGGTCCCCCGAGGAGATGTCACGCCTGCCCATTTTAGGGGAACTTTATGCTCTTGTAGAAGCAGATTTTACAAACTGAGAAGTTCTTCCTTTCTAGGAGGCCCTGCCCTCGCCTGGGTCGGCACACACTGTCAGCACCAGTCTCCACATTCCTCACACTAGCAGCGACTGCTTCCTGGCTTAGGAAGCATCGGGCACCTAAGCGCTCTCTCTGCATCATGCCCCCAACTCCGCCTCTGCCCTCGCCCCGTTTACTGAGGTACAAGTGACAGGCCGCCGCATACTTTTCACCAAAGCTCCATGGTGTAGGCACAACTCATTTTATAGACAGAAAATGTGGCTCAGGGAGATGATGTATTTACCTTGGGTCATAAAGCCACGAAGTGGAAAAGCTGAGATTAAAGCATAAGGTTTAACGTCAAA
Source organism: Macroglossus sobrinus (assembly GCA_004027375.1). NCBI lineage: Eukaryota > Metazoa > Chordata > Mammalia > Chiroptera > Pteropodidae > Macroglossus > Macroglossus sobrinus. The sequence goes on along the minus strand of PVKZ01001799.1, from coordinate 178,650 downwards.
ATCCCTGTCTTAACCATGGTGCCGGACTGTCTCCTTAGGGGCAATGTAAGTGACAGCTGTGGCCTTCTCTGACAGTCCAGCACAGTGCTGGACCCAGAGCCACGTAGCAGTGAGTGCTTCTCACATACTGTCTTCGAAGGAGTTCTCAAAACAGACAGCGCACTGACAAAGACCGGCCACAGGACTTTTCCCAAGCAACGCCCACAGAGGAGAAACTCGAAGCCTCTTTATTCTGAACCGAACAGGAAATTTTGTGATTTGTCTCTGGGATGGTGGACATTCTCTGGGGACAAGCCAGGACAATGCCCATGTCCTAGGGGTCAGGGGAGTCGAGTCCACACTGATAGCTAGCCTGTCTGAACCGCCTTGGCTTGGAGATGCGCCCCAGCACTTGATGGAAAGTCGGGAGTCGACCTCTAAGAGGTTCAAGGGTTGAAATCCTTGGGAGGGGACAGGCACAGCAGTGCCACCCGTGCCCACTTACTAGTCCTCTAATTGCCTCTAACGCAGGCCAAAAGGGAGAGGCAGCTGTTTTCATCATTCAATGCCTGAATCGAGGCATAAAGAGGACAAAATACAGGAATAAAAACTACTTCTGGGAGCTGAGGGAAAACAAAAATAAATGTCTTATCCATACTGACATTTTTGTTTAAGATGTGTATTTTTACCTTTCCCTACTTTGGGTAGATACCTATCTCCCTTTTAAGCAAGGACCGCAAACAGCAGATGTGGTATTTATTTGACTTTCACTGAGAAGATGGGGTATGAAGAGAAGTAAGCAATATTTGCCTTTGTTGCTTTTATTCTTCTTTGAAACACACACACACACACACACACACACACACACACACACACACACACATCCTGCACCAGGTTCTCTACTCAGTGTTTGATATGGAAGATGTCAAGTAAGAAGTGTGTGTAATTATCAGCCAAAATCACTCAAGGATCGAGAAGTTATAACGAACAGATGCATCATGCTGTTTACTATGGGGAACTTTAAAAAGTGAACACTGACAAAAACAGAGTTAAATCCCGACACCTCACTGCTGCAATGCCAGCTGATGGGAGGGTGACTCACAGGGATGGCGTTTGAGACCCATTCCAGGGCTGTGTCGGAGCTAAGAGGCCTGCCTCCCCCTGGGTTCTCAGCCCTATTTACCGTCATTTGACTTCATACTTCAGTGTCCACTTCACAAGGTGGCTGTGGGGACCAACGGGGTGAGGGCTCTTAAAAGGGCACGCTACCCAACACTCCTGCTATTCAATGCACCTGCATGCCACAGCAGCCCGAGGTCTTACGCTACTTGGCCGGAGACCCCCAGGCTCTGAAGGAAGCGCCTCAGCTTGAGACAGGCAGGGACAGGCTGAATCGAGAAGGGATTCCCACCCCACCTCACTTCTTTTGGGAACTTGCATTATGCAGCATGGACTTCCACGCCAGTAAATGAGTCCTCACTGGGAGACTTAAAACTCCTTTGTTACTCCAACATTCGGTTCTTGTCAATGCCACTTCCTGAATAAAAGTCCTCCCTGATAGCTGGAACAAGAGGATCAAGCTTCATTCACATCTAGATAAATGTAAAGGCCTGTGCTCAGCACAGGAGTCAGCTGACTGACTGGGCCTCAAATTACAGTGCTGCTAATAAGTGCCAACCTCCACGGTCACAGCTGGAGCCGCCCTGGCACTGACAGCTGGTCCTGACTCATTTACATTCTCTTCACGCAGCCATTCAGCTACTGCGGGCGGCTGCAGAAGCCTGTTTTTTAGCAATAAACTGGTTCATTGCAGATGTAAATTTCAGTTATATTTCACTGCTGTAGAGTCAATAACACTTAATGCTACAAAGGATAGGACAGGGCCTGGATAGAGTGGAAAAGGATGAGTAGGGAAGAGAGTTGGGGGTGAGGATGAGATATAAAAACAACTATTAGTGACATCGGGAAAAGATGAGTGTTTACACGTTCACGTTCACGTTCTCAGGCTCCACTAAAAGACGCCACTCTCAGAGCTCTTCACAGTGACTCTCACCAAAGCCTCACCACCCATGCAAGGCCTCCCTTCCTTAGCCCTTGCTTCGTGAGTTTTCTTAAACCTCTGCCACGTGGCCCTGGCTACCTTTCCAGGAAGCTCGACTTCATGGAGCAAAGTTATGGTTCTGGGAAGATAGAAGAAAGACTCAACAGAGAAATTTCTGACCCCCAAGAATAAATATTCCAGAAGCATTGTTTTCAAATATCCTTTTATCTAACACTCTGCAGTCCCAAACTCAAAACATCCATTTCATTCCTAAAAGCAACAGTTGCAAACACACTGATAAGTCCTTTATCTGAGAACACACAGGGCGAGGCTGGCCCTGAGGGCCTCGACAAAGTGTTCCAGCAGATCAACAAACAAAGACTCTTCCTCCATTTCACCAGAGACACAGTGTCTTAGGAATCTGGGGCCACGATACCAGGAATTCCAGCCCCTCCAGATAATGCATTAATACCACTGCCTCCGCTCAGAGTGGCAAGTTCCTGGAAATCTAACGGGAGTTCACATTACTGGCAAAGACAGTGCAATGAGGAAGCAGATGCCCTTAGTCTCACAGGGGCCAAAATTAGCGTGGGGCTAAGTTCTTAAACATTAAGAATCTTCAAAGATTCATGGTTGGTTTAGCCACCTAGCTGAAGAGAATGGATGTCACAAGAAGAACTTGTACAAGTGAAAAAGGTAAAAGCATATGCCCTCACAACAATGACACCCTGGACGTTAAATTCTGAATGTGCACTGAGGTTTGCTTCGGTGCTAAGCCCGAAAGAATTCAGTCAGCTCTGCTTACAAGACTGTTCTGCTGACACAGACAGTTTGAAAATGCCCAAGAGAAACAGCTCTCTTCATGGAGCACCAGTGCCACCTAGTGGCCACTCCTTCCACAGCTCATAACAAGGACGGACCCGCCTGATTGAAATTGTAAGCTCTCCCTGCCCCTTCAAAGGGCAGGGTGAGAAGGTCCCCAGGGTGAGGGTCAAGTTCTGAATCAGTCACGACAGCGCCTTATGATGCATTCTCTCCAGTGTAAAACACTCCTGAGGAATGTAAAGAGACGTGAATAAGCAGAAAGATGTACTCTGAACTTAAGAGAAAAGGACTCGACACTTTTAAGGTCATAATTTCCCTACACTCATCTGTACATTTGAAAAGACTCTAATCAAAGTGCCACTGCTGCTAACTCCTAGTCTCCAGCCCCTCCTCGCCTTCTCGAGTTCTCTGCCTGTCCCCTGGGCTCTTGCAATGCTCCTCACTCCTGCCTGGAAGATCTTCCTCCAGCCTGGCTCTCTCTGTGTTTCTGACCCTAGTCACCTTTCAAATAATGACTGAGCACCTATTACGTGCCAGGCATTGGAAAGACATGCAGAGCGAATACCTCCACCCTTAAGACTCAACATGTCCAAAACAGAATTGATCTTCTTTCCTGGAATACCCTTTCTATTTTATTTCTAATTTTGTGTGAATAGCTCTATCACCTACTTAGTGGTCCAAACCAGGGAAGTGAGTCATCTAGACTTCTCACCCCCATGGTCAGAACAGCTCCTTAACCCTATCTCCCCTACAGTCTTTCAAACCTGCTCCCCTTCTCCACCAGATGGTCAGTGTCACTTCTCATGCTATCACTCAGAATGTGCTGGCTTACGCTTCTGGGAACAAACTCAAACTTCAGTAACCCAAAACAGAGACTTATTTCTACATGTCTACCTTGGCAGAAGGGGAAGAGACAGCGAACCATATGCTCTCTCATTTATTGTGGTAAAAAACACATAACACGAAATCCACCCTTTTAATATACTGTTAAGTACCTTGTTACTTTGTGTTGACATCCATGCATTTGAAAAAACAGACTGCCTCTGTACAGGGAAGATTTCCACCCATCAGCCTGGCTATAGATTCTAGGGGCCTCTCAAACCTTTTCTGTGGCTGCATCTTTTGGATTTACACATGTAAATTCCCAATTAGAGAGGTTTGCTGGTTTCTTTTTTCAGGACTTTGTAACCTCTTGCTCCCTCTGGTGTCTGTAGACAGTACTACAGGTTCTCTGGAGCTGCTTTAAGCTGCCCAGCTCTTTTTGGTTCTCAGAGGCCTCCTGGCATCTAAATACGCGGGGTTCCGTCAGTGCCCCGAGTCAGTGCTCCAAGTCGGGTAAGGCAGAATCCCGCCCCTTGGGTAGTCTCCCCAAAAGCTGAATGTTGGACATACGCTCCAACGCTCCTCCTTAGGGAGAAACGAAGAGCTGGAGGTTTTCTCCCGCTAAACCGAGAGGAGGGGCAGTGGTGTGTGTGTGTCTGCTAGTTCAAACCACTGTCCTTGTTCTCAGGAGTCCCCAGCCTGGTGCTCCTTCCTGTCAGTGCTTAGATTCAGGAAAGCTAGAGGCCAGCCCTTTGGGTAGCCCTCTGAGAAGTCTCAAAGTCAGACGTATGCTCTAGTCTTCTCGTCCCCTCCAGAAAAAGCGAGAGGTTAGGAGTCCCCCCACAAGCGCACTGCGTGTGCTGGTGGGAGGGCTCCGGTCAGTGAGTTCTGAGTTCTCCTACAGGCTCCACAGCCGCTGGCTTTGTACTGTCTGGAGCGCAGGAGTCTCCTGTTTTCTAGATTTCTCATAAAGGGAACTGGTCCATGCACTGAGGAACCAGTGTGTTTCCGTGGGGGAAGGATGGCCTGAGGCTGCCTAGTCTGCCATCTTGCTAACATTGTCCTGAAGTATATGTTTTTACCACTTTTCTGGCAAGTGACCTATCTCACCCACACTCACATTTCATTGGCCAAAAGAAGCTGTGTGGCTACCACCAAATTCAAAATGGCAGGAGTATTTCTCCCAGAGAGGAAGCGGAGTATCTGGTGTTTCTGCTTAGGATCTTAAGAGCCTCTGGGAGACTTTTGCTGCCATCCCAGGTTGGGTGTTTTCAAGACACTCACAGGATGGATGCTACCTCAGACCCGTGCGCCCTCATGCCTGCCTGAAACAGTCTTTGGAGCGTAATGGCCTCCCCTTCTCTGGCCTTCCTAATCATGTGAGAACTTTCACTGACAGAGCCTAACTTAGAATCATACAAGCTGTGCGGTTCCCAGCTCCAGTTTAGCCATTCCTGGGAACTCCTGCAGGATGGTGCTGACATGCATCTCTCCCCTAAATGACTCGAGAGCCAAAGGAACTCCCTGATCTCTTGCTCCCCTCATCCCCGCCTCAGGATGGGGTTCAAGGCCTGCATGGACCCGGCCCCACCCAGCCCCCAGTACCAGTCAGTGTCCAGGGTGCTACTGCTCCTTGGACCTGGAATATTCCAACATCTTGGCTTTCACTTCGCTCCCACCCTCTGCTTCCCTTGGCTGCCTCCTCCTTGCTCAGTGTCTCAGCTCTCAGGCACCAACTTCCCAGGCGCCCCAGGGCCAGACACACTGGGAGCACCCAGAACGGTCAATCACTCCACTTTCTCAGTTTCAACAGCCTGAGATAGGGACAAATTATACAATGAACACATCGATTGTAAATATACGGCCATATACTATACAGAAATGTTAATGTTGCAAACAAAAGGAATAAAGTGTTAGTCCATTGCTTTGGTTTCTTTCTTCCTTTTCCAATTCTCTACTTCCATTTCAAGACAAAGATATTATACTATTCAACTCTGATCACATCATTTTAGAAAAATGGCTTAAAACATACTTGTCTAGATGGATGCCAATGTTCACTGAAAATGCTAAGTGGTTTATAGTTTACAAGTTTTAAGATAATCTTAGTTCACAGAAAAGGAGTCTATTTAAAGAGAAGAAAGATTTTTGGCAGCAAGGTGACTGGAGAGCTTTCATCTCACCTGACGCCATCAGTTCTTATGAGAACAGTGGCCTGAATAACCTACCAGATATGACAGAGATGCCACCATGACGCCCAGTTCTTTAATCAAAGGAGTGTCATTAGGACTTTGAAAATGGTAGGTGTGTGTGCGTGTGTACGTGTGTGTCTGCACACAGAAACTATCTGAGCACAACAAGGTGAAGAGAGCAAGTGAGAAAAATGCTGGCATAGTGGAAGAAACAAAACTCTTCACATTTCACATTATAATAACTGCCCTTATAGAAAGATGGCATAAAACAGAGATCCAGTGCTTTGTGACCGCGATTCCCCATCTCTGTAACCACGTCGACCACATCTCTCAGAGTACCGATCTTCATCTGCTTTCACGGAGAGGAGAGCACTCACACCCTTCCCACGGGTCAGCACGCAGATAACCAATGGCTACTCGGGCCATGAGGGAAGCCTACACTACACACTACTACGATTCCAGTATAAATGCAGGAAAAAACCTGCCTACCTTTCGGCAGCGTGGATTGGGACAACTGAATCTCTTCACGTCACTGTCCAGCAGAGCAGGAAAGCTACAGGCGGGGCACCTAGAGTCAAACAGCAAAGGGACGTTACTCAGAATAGTCCAGCCTCGCCGTTCATCCTGGGATGGAGTTTCCAGCTGGCCGCCGTACCTCTTTGACTCCTTACTTTTCATTAATACAAGGACTGCTGCAGGCAGGCTCTCCTGGGCGCTGGCTCCTACCAGGAGGTGCAGGTGCCATTCGCAGTCCTGCTTCAGTGCACACTATTCAATAAACATACCCTTCTGAGAACTCCTCACGTATGTCGCCTTCCCTGCACCCCAATGCACAATGTTTGTACCTACAGGCCAGATGATCAAGGGGCACCAAGGAAGGTGGGCAAAAACTGAACTGTACATTTTCCCATTAATACAATTATTCTTTGATTTCCCAGGAAAAAATCCCAGAAAACCGGAAAGATACAGGTGTGAATGGAATTCTCGCAGTCTGATCAAAGTGCTCAGGTGGCCTTCCCGATGGGGACTGATTTGACAGATGACACCCTCCGACTGAGAACTCACCTGACCAGTTCATCGGCATAGGCAGCAGCGACTTCCTCCTCGGCCTTCCGCTCGTAGTACCTGAACAGGATGGTCTGCGGAAGCACCTTCTCCAGCTCGCTGGTTGGAAATGAGCACGTGCAGCTGCCTTCCATGCAGCTGAGCTCTGCCTAAAATGAGGCCAGGGGCAAAGAGGACAGCAACAAGTCGTCAGAAAAAGGAAAGCCTCAGTGGTTAAATGTGTCTCTCGGTGGGAAGCAAATGAGCCGTGGTTAAGAACACAGGCTCTGAGGTGGTGAAGACCTCTCTGTCCCCTTTCTGGAAGAACCACACGCACAACAAGGAAAGCAGGAAACAAAAACACACAGGCTGCCTTTGACACTACCAGATCGCCATCAGCCCGAACCACACTGCATGATGATGGAAAGTGGACGGGGGCGGGGGGGGGGGGGAGGAGGTGAACGGCTCAGCAGACCTGAGGAGGAGGGTTACAGTCAGTGTCGGGAGATCACATGAGCAGCAGGTAGGTCCCTCCATGGCCCCTGGAATGGCTGGAGGTCTGGACCTCTTGGAAGGCATAGTGAGTGGTGGGAGAAGAGGGGACTGACAGGAATAGAAACTAAAAACTGGGGGGCTGTTTTAAAAGCCTCCAGCTCCCATCCCCTTCAGATGAGTCAGGTCCCCAAGGCTCTTCCAGGGGGCAGAGCACATTCCTGGAACACCTGGACTCCATCTTCAGGGCCACTCAGTGGGGTGAGTCTTTCTCACACCACCGCACTCTTCGCCACTCTTGTCCATTTGTAAGGACCCCTCGGATCACACTGGGCCCACCTGGACAATCCGGGACAACCTCCCTATTTTAAGGTCATCTGATTAGCAACCTAAATTCCCCTTTGCCATGTAAGGCAGCATATACACAGGTCCTAGGGATCAGGAGGGGGACATCTTTCGGAGGGGGCATTTTTCTGCCAATCACAGCCTCTCTGCTCATTATAATTGTTACTCAGTCCTTGACTAAACTTCCGTGGATTGCAGGATAACTGATTTTGAGTGATTTGATTATCGGTCAGGCATTTATGAAAAGCAATTGTGTGTGTGTTTTTTTATAAGTGTTCATCAAAACAAAACAAACTTTGCATACTGTGTTATGCTGATATCAAGAGAAGCTAACTTTGGGGAAAAAATATAATCTTGTATAAAATAGTTGATTTTAATTTGACTATAAAATCCTTGAAAACATTTGTGAAAAAGTACTAATTTGCAAACAGGCTGCAAGACTTTTTTTTTATTTCATCCTTCATTTTTCTTAGAAGCAAGCAGCTGCGGGAAGCAGCAGGCATGCCTGCGACATAGAATGCTGGGGACACAGAGGAATTATACCAATCCCTGAAAAGAAATCTGCCGTTGTGCTTGCAACCAACACAATCGCACAAACCAGGGGGTGCCTGGGACCCACAGGCACTGGATGTCTCGGCGGAGTTCCGGCGCCCTCCAGAAGGCACTCACTCCCACGAGGCATTTACACCGGTCTGTAAAAGCGGTCTCCCCAGACTCTGTGAATGTTTCCCACCTGCGGGTGCATTCCACAGGTCTCTCACCTTTCCAGATCCAAAGACGGCCTCCTGCGCGTATCTGATGAGACACTCTTTGCAGAACAAGTGAGCATCTGCACACTGCGTCAGCTCCTCGAATGGGAATTCCCCATAGCAGCAGCGGCACTCAATCAGCTGGCCGTCCTGCAGGCCGGAGAGATACACGTGACAGCCCCAGTCAGCGGGGGGGCGGCAGGCTTCCTACTGCCCCCTCCCAGGGGGCCGAAAGCGACCCCAGAAGCCATAAAACAACATGGAGTTGCTTCCTTCTGCATACATCTAGGCTGATATGCCACCGTACAAACATTAATACATAGCTAAAGACAGTGTGAGTTTCATTTTTTGGGGGGGTCGTCCTTTGTATAAAGTTATCATATTCATTAATTCCATGGTGCCAGCGGAACTATACCATTTGCAATCAGATTATACTGCTGACGTGATAAGATTCAGGGACAAGTGGCATGAGGGATGTTATCTAAAAAGCTTTAGAAGTTGGATTCTGCTCTTCTTGAAGTAAGACAGTGTGAGACGGTGTGAGACAGTGTGAGACGGTCATGGCCCTGCCCAAGCTTTATCTCAAGGGACTACTGAGCTAATTAATGCTGCTATCTCAGGCACTGTGAGTCCGGGAAATGTACTCTTCTTCTTAATGGCAGAGACTGGTCCAGTCACTAGTCCATCCCTACCACATAAGAAATGGCCTCTGCATAAGGACGGCAGACAGGACAAGGCCCGTCTGGCCCTGTGGTTACACGTATCTCTTCCTCCTAACTCTGTGTGATATCCGAATCCTAAGTTTTCCTCTAAGAGTTTACCCAAGGGATCCCAGGCAGCATTCCTTAACACTTCTCATCATCTTCCCTTCAATTCTCATCCAGTCTGGCATTAAAAGTGACTATCATGTTTCAAGCATCTGTCACCTGGCCCGATCACAAACAGCAGATCAACAGGAGGCTAACCAGGAACCCATGTGCCATCCAAATGCAAAGGAAATGTGATGAGAGACAACAGCCCACAAAAAAATACCAGAATAAATAAATAAGGTGAGTTTTCAAACTACCTTTTGATATTGTTCTTCATTCATCTGCAGAGCAAGCAAAAAATCTTCATGCTGAGGAACAAAAACACCAGACATGCAGATACAAATTTAGTAAAGATGCCGCAAACCATCTAGAATTTATTTCCATAAACATAAAAGAACTCTATTATTAACAGTCATCTCTTCAGTTACATAGCTTAGCAGTTTAAAAATTATTTATTGAACTTTGACCCTCGAAAACACCTTTTTGATACTCTGACAAAATGGGAAGTGTGCACCAAGTGCCCTGCTGCATCTCGATGACGGTGGCCCTCTCCAGAGCACGTGTCACTGGCTGCAAGCTGCTCAATTAGGCACTTTTTTTTTTTTAACAGAACACCATTGTTACTTGGGAAAATGACGGAAAACCTGTGATTATTCAAAATTATGTATTTGGCAAGACGCTTTCTCAAAACTGAATAAAGTGATTATTTATGGCTAACAATAAAATTCTAGCTATCAAGCAGAAATCAAAATTTTGGAGGTCTTGATCTGTCATAGAGTTACTCGATCACCTATTATGTTACGTTAGGTGAAACTGCCTTTTTAAAAAAACGTGAGTGCATGATGGTGAAGAAGATGATTATCAGGTACACTTTGGTGCCACTGGACTGCTTCACACTATGCACCGTTGCTTTTGTTCTGTCGGTACAAATTCATGGTGAAAAAATATTTTATCATGAAGAGAGCTAAATAACTTCCCAGATCCCCAGAGTCTAAGGGAAGCCAGGGGTCTGCGGGTCATACTTTCAGAACTGCTGGTCTAGAAAATACATATTAAACAACCAATATATTCTGGCTGCTTGCAAATCTGACAGTCTATTTGGAAGAATTAAAGAGCTAAATGGACTCTCTGGCTTTTCTCTGCCACTAGAGGCTAAGCTCCAATTAAAATTCTCTAGCATAAACCTGACTTACAAACCTGCCGACTTTAGTATTACAAAATCCAGTTTTGTTTTCCCTCTTAAAAACTCTACAGCTTATTCAAGTTAATTGCTCAAAAGAAATGGCAAATCTTAAAAGACAGTTTCATACTAAGCCATAACGGCATACCAGAATCCCAGAAACCCATGCTGAGCACGTCCCCCTACCTCTGCCATCTCTTTGACTTTCTGTTCATAGAACTCCTGCTCTTGCTGCACAGCTGGAAGGAGGGCACGCCGGTCGTAGGACCTACAATGTCGCCGCTTATTTTCCAGAAAGAACATCCTCTTTTCTATTTTTATGTCACCTAGAAGATACATAACAATGCAAAATCATGCAGACAACTGTTTGCTAGGTATCCAGGTCAGGCACTCATCTTCTGCGGCCCACGCCCCACCTACTTTCTAGCGGCATGTTTTGTTCTTCCTAGAACACACTTCACCATTTGGGAATGATGGGGTCATACCACCCCTAACCTGCCGTGCACTTCTGACTTCCGCATCTTTCTCCTCTGTTATGCTCCAACTGGAGGGTCTCTTCTATCCTGTAGTATTGGGCTGTGTGACTATAACACAGGTCAGTCTATTCTACTGAAGACAGGTGGTTTATAGTGTGGGGTTAAATAGGGCTGCTGAACACATGTCTACAATTCAGTAGAGCAGAGAGCAAGGAATGAAATTGCTGCATCGGCTTTGGAAAATAGGCCAGTTTTCTAGCGTGGCTGTTCCAATTTATGCTCTCTCTCCCCAAGCAATGCACGTGAGTCCCTGTCATTCCACATGTTTGTCAATACCTGGTGTCATCGTTTTCTAATTTTAGCCATTTTAGTAGGTGCACGTGTGTTTTATTTGTTTTTAAACTTTGTATCTTGAGGATTTCAAACAGAAAAGCTGAAAGATCAATACTTAGATTCATAATAAGTAACAGAATAAAAATAACAAATGATAAACATCAGATCATGTATTTGGTCTGTTCAGGTTTCTATTTCTTCTTTGATTCGGTCATTTACATTTTCTAGAAAATGGTCTACTCCGTCCAGATTTCCTATTTACTCACAAAAGTTGTTCTTTGTAAATTTCTTTTGATTTTACAAATATTTACTATATTTGGATCCTGATACATTTATTTTTTTCTTGTTCTCACTAGTTTTTAAAAATTAAAATTTTTTATATTTAGAAAACTAGTTTTTCGTTCTTTAGTTTCAATCAATCTACCTGTGTATCTTTCTGCCCCTCTGAGCTTTAATCACTGTAGCTATGCAATTAAGTCTTGAAATCAGGTAGACCGATTTCCCCTACTTTATCCTTTTAAAAAATTATTTTAGTTATTATACTACCTTGCCTTTCCATATACATTTTAGGTTCAGCTTGCCTGTATCTACCAAAAAAATCTTCCTGGAATTTTGATAGGAATTATATTAAGCATGTACAGACATACCTTGGAACTAATTCTGGTTGGGTTCTAGATCACAGCAATAAAGAGAATAGTGCCATTAAGTCACACGACCTTTTTGGGACACTAGTGCATGTAAAAATTACATTTACCTTATACTGCACCTTATACTATTTAAGGTGCATAATAGCATTACGTCTAAAAAAATGTACACATCTTAATTAAAAAATATTTTATTGCTCAAAAATGCTCACTACCACCTGAGCCTTCAGCAAGCCAAAATCTTTTTGCTGGTGGAGGGGTCTTGCCTTGATGTTGATGAGAACGCATTATTTGCAAAGTGCAATAAAATAAAGGACAATAAAATTAAGCCTGCCTGTGTACAATGTGAGAGAACTGACATCTTTACTGTATTGTCTTCCAATCCATGAACACAGTATGTGTCTCCATTTATATTTATCTTGAGTTTTCTTCGGTGTTTTGTAGTTTTCATCACATAAGCCCTGTCCTTATTTTAACAGATTTACAATTAAGTATTTAATTTGGGGGGAACTACTGTAAATGGTACTTTTAATTTTGGTTTCCACATGCTCATTGCCAGTATATAGAAACACAACTGGTTTTTCTAGGTTGATGTTCTATCTGCAACCTTACTGAACTCATTTATTGGTTCTAGGAGTTTGGGTAGATTCCTTGGCATTTTCTATGCAGACTATCATGTCATCTGCCTATGGGGACAGTTTTACTTCTTCCTTTCTGATCTTTATTGTGGGGGCTTGGGACTTCAGTACCAAGTGGAATGGCAGGGAAAAGAAGACATCCTTTCCTTGCCCGATCACAGGGGAAAAGGGTTCACATTAAGTCTGAGGTTAGCCATGGGTTTTCTCATAGCCGTTATCAAGCTGAGAAAGCGTGAATCCTAATTTTCTGAGCATTTTAATCATGAACAGGTGTTCAATACCTTTTCTGCATCAACTGATGTGGTCATGTGACATTTCTTTAGTTTAACATGACAGATTGTATTGACTGGCTTCCAAAAACTGAACCAGGCTTGCATTCCTGGAATACACTCCGTTTGATCCCAGTGAATGCTTTAAAATATACTTTTATATATTTCTATAAATATACTTTATATATTTAAATACATATTTTTAAAGTTCTATTTGCCAATATTTTGTTAAGGATTTTTGTATCTATATTTATGAAGAATGTTGGTCTATAACTTTATTTTTTGTACTGTCTCTGGTTTTGTTATCGGAGCAACACTGGCTTTATAAAATGAGTTGGTAAGTGTTTCCTACCCTTCTATTTTCTGGAAGAGATTGTGTAGAATTGGTGTTGATTCTTTTAATAATGTTTTGGGGCTGGAGATGTCTTTGTTGGAAGATTTAACATTATGAATTCCACTTCCTTTATAGCTATATATAAGGCTATTCAAATGATCTGTTTTATATGTGTAAGTTTGGTAGTCTATATTTTTTGAGTAATTGGTCGCTTTCATCTAAGTTGTCAAATTTACGTGTGAAAGTTATTCACATTATTTCTCTTTGGATGTCTGTAGGGTCTACAGTGATACCTCCCATAAAAAGTGATCACTCCCGATATCGGTCATTTGTGTCTCCTCTTTTTTCTTTCTTGGTCAGAGCTGCTAAAGGTGATATGTTGTGTTTTTTACTGAAGCTCAGTTTACATCGCAGTTCTAATCAGACTCTTCACGAGAGGCTTATGGTCAGCTCATGGGGATCATAAAAAGGGCAGTCCCTTTCAGCGAAGCAATGTATAGCACAAATAGCAGCGACTAGATGGAAAATAAGCTGAAAGGTGAAGGGACTCCTGCAACAGGTGAAGGATTCTTAGCCCAGGTGCTTATAAACTGCTGAGAAGAAAGGTTAAGTGTATCTGTAAGTCACAAACATTAAACTACTAATGTATGTCAAGTGTATTTTCCAACTTCTAGTGTCCTTAAAGATGATCTAGTAAGTAGAATATAAGAATCAGAATCCAAAATTAAAGGGATATACCTGAAACAATGGGCTGGAACTGATGTGAGATTAATAGGAAAAAATGTCAGCTGCAGCAAAACTGAGAGACCTTTGTGACTTAGAAGGTGGGTGAAAAGACCAAGGCTGAATGTGAGCCAAAGGTGGGACCTATCTTGATTTTCAAAAGCCATGGCAGTCTTGGGCTACGTGGGCTTAAACACAGAATCTAGACCTCAGCCACTGTCTCTACACAGCAGACCTCACTGGAGTCCCTGGTCCAGCCTGATGCACCTAAACTCTCCAAGAGATACTGACACACTAGAGAAGGGCACATAGAAGCCAATCAGAATGACGAAGCAGTGACAGACTCCAAGTGTTTGCAGAGGTAAGCACTACACCATGGCAGGAAATGTCAGGAAGGTATCTTCTGGCTTGGTGGAAAAGAACTTTCTAAAAGAGACAGCTGACCAACAATGGAGTGGATCATCTCCCCAAGTGGGACTTACCTTTCTCTGCCACTTACAGTCAGAACGAGCATGGAATGAATGGCTACGTATTCAGAATTCCTTGTCTAAAATGTGGATGAATTTAGCTGGGTGAAAAACCAGTTACACGCTATCCCCACTTTCTCACCCTGGCAAAGACCTGTGAGAATGTCATGTCAGGAGGGCACTGCTCCACAGACTGGCTTGGGGACCTAAGGAGTCAGAGCCTAGGGCATTTTCTTTAAGTACTGAAGAGTTCAGATATTCAACACTTTCCAACTCTATAGCTATCTCACGGAGTTTCCATTCAGTCAAACCTGAAAGCAAGTTATGTAATTAAATACAGATGTAACAGAGATGAAAAGGAAATGGAAATATTCCTTCTTGAGACATAAGCAATAGGAAAATTAGTGGACTCTTCTTGGACACAGTAACTCAGATGAAATTTGTTGTAAAATTCAACACGTTTACCTTTTGGGAGGATCAGACCTGAAGCAACCTCTTCGAAGAGCTTTCAGCAGTTACTTCGTCAATAAGAATAACAGAATTTTAAATAAACAGCGGCTACCTAAGAGCTGCTTGTGTTTTTCCTGTGAGAAGCCACTCTCAGGGGTGTAAGTGAGCCCCTCAGCAGTAAGCAATCAATCACTGGTCTAGACAGTTTTTACTAGTGAGAAACCTAATTCTTGTCAAATATCCAAGACCAGTTTTTTCCGAAACTTAAGCGTGTCCCCAAATTTCCATGCACAAATTTTCTGACATTTCACTACATTTCCCTGTCACGATGTATCCTAAACAGAAAGAAGGAGGATGACAACTGTAGCCACTTTTTAAAACTACTGATGTGTCGTCTGAGCAGTCCATGTCAATTACTCCTCGGACTGGCTGGGAGACACTCCCTAAGCAGCTATACCATGACATCCCTCATAAGGCTACGCAGGAAGGGGACAGTTCATAAAAGTTTCCCAGTCAGTGACACTCAGTTTGCCATTACCTTGCTCAAATTTGAAGTCTATGTAAGAATACTGATTCATTTCTTTTCTCTTTTTTCTTTTTCCACTGGTTTCTGGAGACAGCTCTTGCCATTTTTTAATGGCATCAGAAAAGGCCTAAAAATTGAGAAAGAGAAAAAAAGTTAGCACTATAGATGGGATCGAAGAATATGTGAAACACAGGCAATCCCCAAATCTCATTTTGACTCAGTTTCAGCTATCTCCCCGGCCCATGTTACAGAAATAGTGGCCAAATAAATAGGCAGCATTTCATTATTATTTTTTTCTCTTTCATACACTGCTACGATGGCAGAACCAAAATGCTCACTGACAAATTAAAGGACATAACAGAAACTGCTCAAACTGTCCCTGAGTAAGTACAGGTTAAATCACGTAACGAATGGCTAGCAGACTGCATTTCACAGGCCATCTTACGTGGTGTCCCTCAGGTGAACACGCCCCTTCCACTCTCCCCCTGTCCTCGCTGCTTTCACTTATACCCACCCCCTCTTCGTACTGCTCACCGGAGTACAAAATTCTCCTGCCATACCTGTAGCTTCTCCCTTTTTTTAGATCTTTCCAATAGACATTTAAGTGTGCTCAAGTCTTTGCCATCTTAAAAAAGAAAACCCTTCCTCCCTTGGTATCCTTCCCTTTTCAGTTACCAGCCCCTCTCTGTAGCCAAACTTACCAAAGGACCCAGCCGTACATTGTTTTATCACCTCACCTCCTACGCGCTTTGCAACTCCCTCCAATCTGGCATCAAACCCCACCATACCACTTGCTAGTCTACTTCGTAACACAAGGCCAAGTCTAACACCTGCGTCTCGGTCCTCACCTTGACCTCTCAGAGGATTTAATAACGCTAACCAATGTCCGCTGTCCTGGCTTCCTGCCTCCTCCCCGTGCTGTCCCTCCTTCGCCATCCTCTCTGCTCAGTCCCTAAACGCTGCAAGTCCTCAGGGCAGCCTCGGCTCTCATAACCCTCTAGAGTACCCCATCCAGGCTGGTAAGGTTTCTTCCCATACACCGATGACCCCAAATCCATTCTCCTGTCTGTATTCCCTACCTTTGCTGTCCACTCAACCACCCAGTGAAATTATTTATACGTGGCTGCCTCACGGACCCCACTTAGCATGTTGAATTCACGATCCTTTCCCTCCAGATCAGCTCTCTTACAGTGTCCTCATCCCAGGAAATGGAACCACTGTCTTCCACGCCCCCTTCCCGACTTACTCCGACTTACATAATACTCAGGTTTGTGGTGAAACGTCACTTGCTCAGGGAGGCCCTCCTGGAGCCCCTTCGTCTACCTTATGTCCTACTACACTCTTTCAAAGCACCTTGTATTTTTCTTTCAAAATACTCATCAGCTGTAATTATATATGTATCTGTGTGATGCTGTTGCATCTCCGCCACTGGACTGTGAGCCTCTGGAGGGCAGGCATGCACCAGAGCTCAGGGTGTATCCTCAGCCACCTGCACAGTTCGTATTTAACACCAGATTTGCTGGACAAAAGATTACAGGGCTGTGTACCTATTATAGGAATGTGGCTAATAAATCACAAAATCACATGCTGACCCACTTATCTTAGAGAAACATCTGTGTATCTATGTGGTGGGACAGCAAAACAAAAAGTATTTTAGTTACAGAAGAGAGGAGGATCACTCCTCACCCTAATCCACCTCCAAGCCCTTCCTTTTCAAGCTCCTCAGCTGGGGGATTATAAGGCATTTGCTATACACTCCGCCCACGAGCTAAGCCTGACACCTGGACTTTCCTACTCCGTTTCTCATTCGATTCTCACAATGAGGGAGGATTCTCTCTCCTGAGGGAGGCATTTGTTCTTTTACAGCAGAGTGAAGCAAGGTTTAGAGAGAAGGAACTTGCCCCATCAAACCTTCATTAACACCAGGATCTGAACTCAGTGAAACCCCACTAAGAGCTTGCCAACAACGACACTCATCCTGCTACCTTTCTACCTCCCCCAACGACGCCCTCCATGGCTGCAGGACCGCTTCTTGTGCTTCCTGTTTCTTTTTCCTGGAAGTCGCATGACCCCAGGGGTTCCCTACAAACCCTTAGACACTAATCTTAAAGTCACTCACATTTGTACTCAGCTGCAGGACTACTAACTGATTTTTACTCAGCTTTACCCAAAAATAAATACTCCACCGTGAATCAGGATCATCTGTAAAAATTGAGGGGAGGTGGCAGGACAGGCATCACGATTTGCATTTTATAAACAAGGCAGACGTCATTTACCAGCAATTAATGAAACCAGAATGTGAACCCAGAGCTCAAACTCGTAGTCCACTGAGTTTTCAACCACACCGCACTGCCATAAAACAGAGGCTTCTGACTGCAAGTGAGCTTTACCTTGGTCCCATTTAAATAATGTTTCTAGTTAGCAGGAAAAAAAAATCTACACACAGGAACACAAGCTGGTACTTGCCAGGGAACTGTTTCTTAAAACAAAATGTTGTCTACAAATTTAAAAAGCCTACAAAAATCTTACTTAATAGTTATATCAATCATCACATAACAGTGACTAAAGGTCTAGTTACGTAGACCGCATAAAGTTAGGTCATCTGAATACCCTCCTTTTGAGATGTGCTAGTTATAATTCACACCTACACACCATGAACGCACCGTGAGTACTTCTTCTTGCCTCTTACCCTTTGCACATATCGTTTCTCCAGCAAAAACATCTTTTATTTTTTTGAGATTGTTCAAATAACACCTTCATTTCCTTCCTAGTGTTTTCTCATGTTTTCTCTTTTATAATACTCATCACACTATTTTAATCTTTTTAAAAAAACTTTCAGACTTAAAGCTCTTTGTAAGGAAGCTAATTTGTGTTCTATTGCTGTCAGTGTCCCCTGCGTGAGCCGGTAATGACCACAAAGTAGTATTCGAGAAACCTAACAGGAGGGACATAGGACAACAGATCACTGAAAACTAAATTTCCCTTTTGCTATTATCTAGCATTTCTCCCTCTAGCTTGCACATGTTCACAAATCAAATATCCACTGAGAATCAAGAATACAGTCTGGTATGATTTTTAGGATATCTGTGACAATGGCCAAAGTTCCTTTAAGAGATGACCTAAAAATACTACAATGGGCATTTGATGACAAAAAAGCTACAGAGACTCTGTAGCCTGGGAGAGAGAGGAGAGAAAACTTTACACATTAAAAAGGAATGAACTAATATACCAACTAAAATAAAGAGATTTACTTGGAACCCCAGATAACCAAACAAACTGCTAAAATGATTTTGACACATTCAGAGAAATCAGAACAAGGACTGGGTATCTCATGATGTTGATTTTTAAGGTGAAAACGGTATTTTGATTATAGTTTTCCAAAAAGACTCTTTATCTTTCAAAGGTAAACACTGAGAGAGTCATGGATGAAAAGGAAATGAGATGAGCCTTGGAATTTGCTTCAGAACAGTCTGGAAGGAGGCAGTGGGTGGGGTGAAGATGAAACCAGACTGGGTGGTAGTTGGTAATTACCGAAGCTGAGTGATGGGCGAACATGGGCTCATTATAATACAACCTCTTTTATACATGCTTGATGTGTATAACAAAATGTGAAAAAAACATCCAGGGAAATGTGACTGTGTCTTCACAGTGAACATGCTTCCCAGAGCCATTGTCGTACGTGGGGAGCAGCCCGGCCATGCACAGGGAAAACTGCTATTGCCGTAATTACACACTGGGCGTGTTTTCCTCATCCCTGTCCCCACGAGTGTCACTTTCTCCAGGGCAGAGCTCTGCTGGTGCAGCTCGCCTGTCCTGGCTGACCACCATGACACAGGATCCGTTTGGTGGGCTTTGCCAATAAGGCGAGTCTGCATTACCTGGTGACTGGCACCCTGATAAGCCTTGGGACACCAGCCCTTAGTGGAATATTATTTAGGGCCCTGAGGAAAACAACACTGGGCACTTTCAGCAGCTGCCCACTCCCTTCTGAGGCAAACCAGCACTCACTGGCCAGTGCTGGGCTCCTGGGCTCCTTACAGACCTTACCTCATGTAACTGGTAACAACCACCGCGGCAGGAGGGGGAGGAGCGGCCTGGACACGTCTCCCACATTCTAGGCACCCTGCATTACCCGGTTAAATTCATCCCCCCCTCACACGTCGTAATGGTCCCGCCTGAATGTCCCTGCTTCTAATCTAGCATCTCTCTGCATTCCGTTCTTTCTGATCTGCAAGCACCTCTGTCTATCGCTCTTCACCCTGACACCTGCCTTAGCACTTTGCCATCATAAACCATCCCAACTTCCGCAAGCGGAACTCCTCACTCCGTTATCACAGGAAGTAGTCAAGAGGTGGGACCCCACCAGGAAGACCCAACAGAGTACCTTTCGGGTGATTGCATAGTGTCCTTTGAGCTCATGCAGGGCCCACTTGATGTCCTGACTGCTGAGCATTTTGAAGTCGGCCATCAGGAGATCGGCAGCTTGAATGAAGCAGCGCTGGTCAAGAGGAGCCAACTTAGAGTAGTCAAAAAAGTCTACCTTAGGCTTCTGAAAAGAGATAGGGGCACCATGTTAGAGCCAGACAGTGTGCGTCCCGTGAGGGGAAGTCACCTAAAGGGTTTGCTTCGTCCAGAGTAAACCCATCCTACTCCTAGTTACCCTAGTTACTCTACAAGGAGGTTACCAGTCCTGAACAGACATGAAGAAATGGTGATTCGGAGAAGCTCAACGGCTCTCCTGAGTCTGCAGACGAGTTTCACTAGTTAGAGCTAGAAAAAAGGATAGCTGGGGATTTGAACCTGAGCTTTCAGCCATCTTCTTTCCACAAAATGTTTAGGAAAATTGTTTACAGGCTACGAAATATATAAAAGAGACAGAAGAATTTGTGGGGAGTAGAGGGACCGAGCGACGTAGTTCTGGACTACACTTTTCTTAACTACTTACATGAAACACTAGTTTGGATCACAAATGAATGCAATGAGATTTAAAAATCAAACTGTTTACATCTTGATGTGGGATTTGGTGACACAGGTGTATGCACTGTATATAAATCTTACATCGAAACCATGAACAGATACTGAACTCTAGGCAATGATCCACATGCTGAAGTATGTTTGGGGCAGTGTATTGATGTTTTAGTGATTTATGTTAAAATGCATTATAATGAAATAAAATGTAAAAGGTGCTGATGGACAGAGAGATGGATATGTGACAAAGTAGAGAAAATGTTAACTTCTAATGGTACTGCTGCTGGGTATATAGGTGATCAATGTAAGATCTTTCGATTTTACTGTGTAATTAAAACTTTTGATAATAAAATGTTATCCCAACTGAAATGATAACAAAAATCTTGGCCAATTCTTGTTTCATTTTAGAAACTTGCTTTGTAGTATTAAATAGAGGATTTGTTTTGTATCTTATGGGAAAGGGAAGAGAGAATTGAAATTAAATACAGACGTCAAAGTGGCTCAGGTTGGGAAATCCCCCTGAAGTCTAAATATATTCTGAAATCCTATTTTCCCAGCTGGTCTTGAAAAATGTGTCCTGACAAAGCGCTTTCTTCCCATAAAGATGAGGAGGAAAGCAGAGCATTTCCAGGTAGAGACCATAACAAAGAGCATGACACTTGCCTTTGTCTCATCTTGGCTGGCGAGCAGGCTGCTATTGGGGTTGATAATGATTCTATCTTCTCTCTTTGGATAATCTGGATTTTCCAGAAGAAAATTACAAAGTCTGCAAAAAGAAATGATGTCACTTTCATACTGCTTCCAAACCCCACAACTGCCCATTGATTCAGACACACATTTCGAAAAGTCCTTAGTTACATGTTACAATTGGCCTGTCATGGAATTAAAATGTGTGCAGATAGGGAAATGAAACAGACAAATAAGACAATTACATTGAATTTCTCTTTTTTCTTGCTCGTTTCCAAAGCAATAAACATACTGATGAATGCAAACCCCTCTGAAGTTTTCCTATTAGTTGGTGTCAAGGTAACAAAGTCACTATAATTCTTATTGGTTAAACTACTTAGAACTATAAAATTTAAATGAAAAGTATCTATTTGTCAGAAAACTATTAAACTATTAAACAAATAAGAGGTGAGGAAAATATGTATTCACATTCACAATTAAAAATAGTTGGCTAAAAGAAAAAGGAAACGTTTTGTTTTTAACATCTACAGCACTTGGTATTCCTAGGTGGTCTCCCATCCAAGTACTAACCCTGCCTGTCCCTACTTAGCTTCCGAGATCAGACGAGATCGGGCATGTTCAGGGTGGCATGGCCGTAGAAAGAAATGCAAAAGCCCTGTTATTCATCTCTACTTCTGTAACCGTGTGGTTATATAAATCCCTACGAGCGATTTGAGCGACGCCCAGTTTACTCAGCCTGCGAGGGGAAGGAACAGATCATCTGCTCTTCATACGAAACCCAAGCCTGCCTCTTTATCACCACTACGTAACACTGCAAAGGTAAGGATGCGAGGAGTCAGATATACACAGATTTACAAGTGTCGACTGGCAACGCTCTTCAGCCTGTAACCACCAAACTGGGCGACAAACTGTGCTCCTGCATCACGCCACAGTGCGAGGTCGGTCTGGGTGGTGTGCAGCCCGACTCTTCACTACCAGGAAGGTCCC
Organism: Macroglossus sobrinus; assembly: GCA_004027375.1. NCBI lineage: Eukaryota > Metazoa > Chordata > Mammalia > Chiroptera > Pteropodidae > Macroglossus > Macroglossus sobrinus. The sequence continues at coordinate 156,673 of PVKZ01001799.1, read as the reverse complement.
TCTGCTCACAGGACACTGGGATGTCCCTCCCCTGATCCTTCCTTCCCCTGCTCCTGCAGATTCTCAGGACGACTCTGCCCCCTCATAAGTGCCCCACCCATGATTCTCACTTGACTCCCTTCTTCCCAGGTCCTTCCTGTCCAGTGTCAACAGTGGACCTCTAATGCTAAGACAGGTCCAACAGGAAGAGAATGGAGGGAAAGTGTCTACCTCTAGCTCCTCTCCTCACCCAAGTGATTGGGGACCACAAAATGGGGAAGGGCACACTTCCTCTGCAACCCCCTGACAACCCTCCACGAAGCCCCTCCTCATCCTACTCCAAGACTAGTCAGCACATCTCAACACCATCATTTCCAGGAGCCCCAAATGCTTCTTCTCTAGCAATCCTCTTCCTTATCACCACTCCCGTCTCCTGGAACACAGCGCCGGAGGCCCAGTGACGAGAAATAACCCTTCCCATATCAAGGCTGTAGCAAGGGAATTCGGAGCACCTCTGAGCACCTCCCTCTAAAAGCACTGTCATCGATGTTAACTCTTTGCTCCAGGACGAAATGATGAGCACTGTAGGTTACACGGATCTCTAAAGGCCGACCTGAGTGTTAACAACCACTAAGAACCCACTACCTGTGGGGAAAGGCCTACTGTTCCCAGCAACCCGACTCCAGTGGCGCACACCCGGAATGAGGACACACCAGAGGCGAGACATCTCCTCCATTCGACTGCCTGTTTGTAATGTTCCAGTCAGTGTGGCCGCCACAGGCCAACAGACTGCCAGATACCAGAAATGTGGGGAAAAGTAAAATAGCAATCTGTGCCAGAATGGCCACCCATCAGTGAAGCCAGTGGTTTCCAAGTGGGGTGCATGGAAGATGATCTGCTGGAGTGTTGGAAGAAAGTATTAAAACTCCTATTTCTATTTTTTAAAATCTCATCCTTTAAAATTTTCTATTTTTATGTATTTTCTAAAAGTATATAATACAGCATGATATAGAGGTAGACTAGTAAGTCTGATTTCTGGGGGCAAAACCCCCCACATTTTAGGAGTTCTTAATTCATTTTATATTTTCAACACTATTAAGAACTTCACGTACTGAATTGCTACAAGAAGTGAAGTTCCACAGGGCAGAAATGAGAGGCATTCGCTTTGAACTGTCAAAATTCATTTCCATTTAACATTTTCTCTACTCTCACCAATAGAACTTTCCTGGAGGTTAACAGACTTTTGGTGACACAAATAATTAAGGACAAAGTTTCCCTTCTACAGAAGTAAGCTACAATCCAATGCGTTAATATTTATAGCCTGGGGCCGAGGCAGTGGGAGGTCGGTCTAACTCCGATCTGCCCACCTATTCCTGTTATTTCAGGCTTGATCTCACCTGACAAGCTAAAGGGTCTCAAGAAAGCACTCCTGCTATGTAAGCCAGAATAGCATCTCAAGCTTTTATTCCTTAGATACTTCTTGCTGTCTGGATCCAATTTAAGTGAGGGAAAAGTCTTAACCAGCCAAAGAGTAGAGTCCCATCACAGGAGGTTCTCTGGTGGACAGGTACCCCCTTGCTAATATGACCAGCTGGTTGCATCTAGCGATGATTTAAAGACCCAGGGATGAGAGGAAAACACTGTCAGGAAAATCAGACTGTAGGTCTGAAAAAAAATTCAATACAATTACTTTACATTCTCTCTTTTTTTTTTACTTCATGAGAATTTTTATGTCTTTAAGAATGAATGTTTGTTTCTGAATGATGCAAAAAGGCTAGTCAGTTAGGTTCCTAGGAAAAAAACATATGAGATTCAAGAGGCAGGACAGCAGACCTGTCACAGAATCTGTCAATTTTTGGTTACATTTGACTAATATTTCACAGACAACTAATCTTGCAGACAGTTAAAAAATAATATGTTCATTAATAGAATAAGAGGGTAGCATTAAGGTATACTAAAATTTCTAAAGGGTTACTTTAATATTTCCTAAAAATTATTTAAAAATACACTTGGTATTTCCTATTCAAATCAGTATTTTGTAACTAAATCTGCTATGTCTATATTATTTATATTTTCTAAAATAAACAAGTATGTTTCATAACCAGGACAACATTAACAAAAAATTCAATGAAAAAAAGGGTTAACAATTCACAAAAGAGGAAAATACAATTAGTAAACAAACATATGAAAAATGCCATCCAGCTAATTATTAAAAAAATGCGACGTAAAATATTAGATTACTTTTATGCACAGTCAACAACAACAACAAAAAAACCAGCACCATTACTCAATATTATCAGGAATTATTAAAGCAATTCATGTATTTCCAACAGCAATGTATAGAAGTAAAACTCTGCTGGAAAGCGACCTGGAAAATATTTCCAAGGACCATGAATTTGTTTATAATCCCTGACTCTAAATTTTAATTTAGGGTTTCATTATGTAGTCAATAATTTTAAAAATGCTATATGCAAAATAATGTTCATCAGAGCATTAGTGAAAACTATAAACAAACAAAATATTTAACAAAGAGGAAAATTCAATAGAGTAAATGTTATTAAAGGCGATTATTAACACCATGAAGGGAAAAAATGGAAAATGTTTCTTATTCCTTAACATTATTTAAAAAATAAGATACCCTAAACTTATTTCCTCTCTAAAAAAAAAAAGTTTTCAATCAAAGAAGAACTAAAAGGGTACATAAAAATAAAATCAGTTGTTTTTTAGTTGAAGTGAAGTCTAGGAGATATTTTTAATTTTAAAAATGGAGTTGTTTCTGCTCCACTTCGCTATGAATCTAAAACTGCTCTTAAAATAAAGTTTATTAATTAAAAATAATACAGCGATCATATGATTTACATACTCAAAACATGCAGAACACAAAAAAGCTATGTTCATTGTATTTAAAGAACTAAAAGAATTTTTAAATACAGACAAAAAAATAAAACATTAAAAAAAAACAAGAATTTTTTAAAAATACTAGAAATGAAAAATGTAGAAACCGAAATTAAAAACATAGTGATGGGTTTAACAGGTTACATCCCATGAAAAGAGAATTACTGAACCGGAAGATAGCTTTGAAGAAACAATCCAGAATGTATCTGAGAGACAGAGAGATGGGGTTGAGAGGCATGGAGGACAAGGGGAGAAGAGAATTGTTACAAGGTGAGAAAGAGAATGGGGCAAAGGGATTAACTGATGAGATAATGGCTACAAAATTTGCGGAACCAATCACCATCATCAATCTATGACTCACTATGGTCTACTTTCTAAATGTTTTGCCTTAGTGTAATATACACTAATTGCAAAAATAACTATAAACATTATTCACTTTACTCGGTAAAGTGAGCATTAGTAGTAACACTAGCACTATAGTTTGAAAATTATTTTATGTATATTGTAGAATAAAGAAAATTAATATATTATTAGAAATTACATTTTTAGTGGAAGAAAAACAACTCAAAATGTAAAACTTAGAAAGACTGAGGGAAGAAACATTAACATTAATGGCCAAATGGAAAATTATAAATTCATGATTTAAAAAACCATATTTCTTTGGTCTGTCCCTTGAAAAGGCCTAGAAATAGTGACATACTAGTAGCGATGTTACTTTATAAATATCAATCCTCGTTCCAAGAAACCTGGATTTCTTAGAGAAATGACAGATTCCAGGGTGGAGGCAGAGAAGTTCAAGGTAAGCCTAGGGCAAGCTGGCATATTAGGAAGTAAGGATGTGCTCAAAGGCTAATGGAGTCGTACCAAAAAGCACAGGTACAGCTGAAGAGGCTCCTCCTACTGGCCAAATTTAGGACAGTTTAGTATCAAAAAGAAAAGATTGTAACTGGTTATAAAACACTGCTTATACAAAACCTTATGTCCATAGTGATTTAAAAAAAAAAAGCGGGACGAAATAAAAAGGCAAAATCTTCTTTACAGTAGAATGCCAGATAATAATCTAGGTGGTGGATATATAGGTGTCCATTGTACAGCCTTTCAACTTTTTATGTTTAAAACTACTAGAGAAAAAAAATCAATGGCATTCTTTAAAAAGTATGTTCTAGATTAAGGCACTAAATATAAACAAATACACAATGAAACTTTGATTTAGTCCTGGTTTAAAAATTGGCAATAGTGGCTGCCCCTGGTGCAAAGACAGAGCTGTTGCTGGCACCAACAGTGTATTTGCACGAATTAGAAAAAAGGATCTCCTCTGGGCTGCTGACCTGGGAAAGGCGGTAAGTGAAATAAGCCAGTCACAGAAGGACAAATACTATGTGATCCCACTTTTATGAGGTTCCTGAAGAAGTCAAATTCGCAGAGACATAAAGTAGAATGGTGAGTGCCAGGGGCTATAGGGAGGGAGTGAGGAATGGAGAATTAGTATTTAATACAGACTATCAGTTTGGGAAGATGAAGAAGTTCTGGAGACAGATGGTGGTGATGGCTGGGCAAAAATGAGAATATACTGTACACTTAAAAGTGTTTAAAATGGTAAATATTTGTTATGTATATTTTACCATCATAAAAAAAGAAGAAGTCAGATGGTATACTTACACATTCAAATCATAATAATTCTTCAAATGAATTATTTCCTCAATATATCCATTTGCTACATCTGGAAATCTCGCTTCCTGGAAAGGAAGAAAAACATTTACATTTCATCCACTAGAATGGTTTCAAACTGCAATAAAAACCAGATGCAAAAAGTATATAAAATGACTACAGACTAGGAAAGGGCCGTAAGGCAGGTTTGTGTCTGGCTTAATATTCCATACAAGGTGCCCAGATTTATCTGTCTACATAAAATATGGAATTTAGAAAGGTCCCTAGAGATCATCTGGTCCTCTGCCCCCATTTTGTATGTCCATTCTTCATTATTTCAATAAATATTGAACATCTCTGCCTAGGTAAAGAAGTCTCAAGATGAATACAGCACTATCTAGTGCTTACCCTCAATAAGTACATGACCCAGTGGGCCCAGGGAAAGAAGGGTTAAGAGACTGTTCAAAGGCAAACGACAGCCAAGCCAAGACATAAAGCCCTTCACTACTTTCTGGGTCAGTGATATCCAACAGGACTTTGTACAGTAACAGAAACATTCTATTCTGTGCTTTCCAATATGGCAGCCGTTCAGCCCCATGTGGCTATCGAGCACTTAAAATGTGACTGGTGCCACTGGAAGCAGAACTGTAATTTTATTTGTTTTAAGACATTTAAACTTAAACAGTAACATGAGGCTACCACATTGGACAGTGCAGTTCTAGGTAAATCTTATAAGCCCTCTTTAAGGATTTGGCTTAGGAGTTAACTCACTGCCTTTTTAAAAACTGGATGACTGCTCTTATGACAGCACCAGGGCACCTGAGATCTGAAGCTAGAATCTCAGAGAGTTTGGTAGGGGGTAAGAAGGATAGATTAAAGAATCTTGGTTCAATTTTCATGGTTTCAGAGCTTCTCCTCTATGTATCCAGCTGGATACTTCTTAGGGAAATGAAGTCCACACACGTTTTTGCAATAGAAGAAAACTTAGTCTATTTAGTGTCTATAAGTATTTACTTAATAAAATAAAACTTACTGTTTCTTTCACTAATAGTGCAACGACTTCTTGATCTACCTCCGCAGCTTCTTGCCCCCAGAGGTTTTCCAAATTGGGCTCCTGAGATCCTGGCAGCGGAAAGGCTGGGCCTGGCTCTTCGTCATCTATTGCTAACTGCTGGTCTTCAAACTCCCTCATAGGCCGGGCGGGAGGAGAAGAGGGGCCTGGAATCCCATCCTGCTGGGGATCTGGCCGTGGGAAAGCTAGCCCTGGGCGCTCATGCTGATACAACAGCGGGCCCAGTTCCCCTGCCAGCTGCCGCTCCTGAGGGACCACCTGGTTTGTTATCTCACGTGCCTGCTGGTTTAAAGACTGAAAATAAGGGTGGTCTGACCAGTAGTCATCTTCGATGGTCTGGTCATCTAGAATGGCAGCTGATTCTCCAAGGTTTGGTAACAATTCTGTCTCTGAGTCTTCAGATAACCGTTTCCGAGTGCGCAAAGGATTGCCTTCTGGAAAAAGGAGATTATTTTCTCCCCAGATAATGATTTTTGCCCCTGACCTGGGTTTGACCTTATCATTTGCTGCTTGCTTATGACTTGGTCCAGGCTTGGGTTCTCTTTCTGTTTGGCCACTTGGCTTAATGAATTCAGAAACTCCAGGAGGCCCAAGATCCAGAAATTCACCGTAGTCATCCTCAGAATCATCCTGTGCCCCAGAATCAAACAATGATCTGTTATACACTGAAAAAAAGCTGTTCTTATTTGATTCAAAGGCTGATCTAGACTTTTTAGGCCTTTCTTCTCCCAAACTTTTGAGATCTTGCCACTGGGAAGCTGGTTTGATGAGATTGGCTCGTGATGTTTGCGGTTTGCTTGTCTAAGAAAAAATGAAATTTTAATAATAATAATTCAATTTCTTTCCTGTGACTATGTCTCCTTATGTATTTATATTGAGCTTCTGAGATAGGACAGGAAAGAAACAAAAACAAAAACACCTTCGTCCACAAGACCTACTTTTCACACTTATTTTAACACTGAAACTTGATCATACTATACTAACTATAAGAATCAAAGTAACAATTCATAGATTGAAGCCTGAATTATAGTTTAAATTATAATTTCACATAAGACCATTAAAACGAAAAAAAAAGTGCATAGTAAATAATGAAGAAGTGACAACACAGTAAAGAAATGAGCAATGTTCAATAAACATATGAAAATAATCTAAATCTCATTAACAATCAACAAAATTAAAATTAAAATAAGATTCTGAACCCCCTCATAAGACTAGCAAATTTTTTAGCTAGATAATATCACACCATTGGTAAGAATATTAGAAAACTGCTGGTGAAGTTCAAAGAGCAATTTGGCATTATTTATTAAAGTAAAAAATGTATATCCTTAAGTGTTATTAATATCACTTTTTTCATATCTATTCTACAAACCGTTATGTATCTAAAAGGGGCATATACAAGGATATTCACTGCCACAATGCTTGTAACACAGAAAAGAAATGGAGACATCTTCAAGTTCGTTCCTAAGAGACAGTTAAGCAAATTATCATTTATTTGCTTAACTCTCCCCAAAAGGGGTAGGTACCTCCATAGATCTTGAAATGAAAAGCTCACCAAGAAATGTCATTTAAGTGAAGAAAAGATGCAAAACAATACACAGAATGGTTCTGTACATATATAAAAAAAATCAAAACAGACATAAACATAACCAACCATATCTAAAAAAATATATATGCACACATATATATACATACATATTCAAAGAAAGAGATCTGGAAGGATACATGCCACACTGACAGCAAAAGTTCCTCTCGGAAATCCCAGGGAGAAAGGGGCTGGGAAGAGACTTCAGTTTTATGCATATTGTTTTGACTTCTATAGAGAATGCAATACAAATATTTTAAGTCATGTTTTTATAGTAATCATTAAGAGTTGGGAGGGGAAGTGGAGAAGCCCGGGGTCAAAAGATACAGTAAAGCTAGTAAATCCAATGACATATATAAGGACAGCATTTTTATTTATTACTATTTTTTAAGACAGCATTTTAAAGTATAAAAGTAACTACACTTGAAGAACTAGTAAGAATAAAACTACAGATAAAAACCTTTCGAATTAATCACCAAGAACACACTCCCAATATAAATAAAAATAAAACTCCAATGATGCAGGTAATATAGTGAAAGATTATTTTTAAAAACAATAAAAATATAAAGCATATTAAATACTATGAGAGAAGTTATGTTAAATATGCTAAAGCAGAAGGAAAGAATTAATAAAGACAAATGCAAAAACCAATAAGACAAATGCAAAAACAAATAAGAAAACAATGCATTACGAAACAAATCTCAGAAGCTGTTCTGTGGTAAAGGAGAAAGGAAGAGAACGAAGAGACGAAGGAGGAAAATGATTAGCTCATCAAATCAAGAATAAAGGGGAAAAAATACAAAGTACACAAAATAGAAAAGGAAAATGAAGCCATCATAAATTTAGAGGCAGTAGAAAGACCAGCAAGCTATGCTGTATATTTCTATTAAATATATTTAAAAACCTTGAGGAAATAAGTATTTTCGAGGAAAATATCAGTGAATAAAACTGATATTGAAAGCAACAGATGATCTAAACATGTTAATTACCTTGGAGGAAGCCGAGAGTTTCAAAGAAATGTCCTTCACAGAAAAGAACAGCTTAGATGCCTTTAGGGATAAATCTACCAAATCTTTAAGGAACAGTTGATGTTTATTAAATTATTTTTTGTTGTTGTTATTTAAAATATTATTATCAGACTATAGAAAAAGAAACTTCTCAATTCTTCATAAAATCAGAATCAGAATCATGTTTATAAAAAACCTGTCAAGGATAGCATCCATGGGCCAATCTTGATTATAAGATCTATGGAGAAAACCCTAAATAGAATCTTAGCAAACAGAACCTACCAATTACAATACCATTACCAAGTGAAGTCTATCCAGAAACAGAATGATTTACATTAACAAGTCAAAGAAGAAAAGTTATATGATAATCTCCATAGATGCTAAAATTGAATTTGATAGAATTGTACATTCATGCATTAAAAACCTGAAATAAAGTAGATGGCTACTTCCTTAACATAATTTTAAAATTGAGCAAAAAGCCACCACCATATTTAGTGAAGAAACATTAAAGTATTCCCATTTATGTCAGTGGCTATTTTTCTTATTCCCATTACTATTATTACTTAAAATTTTTGAGGAGGTATCACTTAATAAAATTAGACAAGAGAAGGTATAAAAACTAAAATGAAAGTAAGTTTATCATCTGCAGATAGATCAGATCTATCTGATCTATCGGGACATTAAAAATAAGGTGACTTGAGTATGAATACAAAAACCAACTTTTAAATAACAAAAATTGTCCTTATAAAGGATCAGTGTTATAAATATCTAGGATGATTCTGAAAAATGTAGAGTAATAAGGGGAGATGAGTGTGGACTAGTACATGAATAGTCAGACAGAGCAACAGTGCAGAGAAGTCCAGAAACAGACCCAAACATACGGCTTCTAACGCTAAGGGGACATCAGGCAGGGTGGAAGGGGGCTGTTCTCAGCAGCAGAACAAGTACAAACGATGCACAGCACAAGCGGTACTCTCAGCTCTTCACAAGGCCCCGGCACCTTACACCGATTGGCTGAAGAACCAGATCACTCACTTGCAATAATGCCTCATTATGGTAAGTTTAAGAAAACTCACTTCTGTCAAGATGACATCATCATCCAGGTCCTCTTCGTCCTGTTGCTGAGGAGCTGGGGTGACCACCATTGGAACCGCTTCCTCATCAGAGTCATCAGATATGGTGATGGGTCCATCTCTGAGACCAATCCAGTCTAAAAGTAGGCAGAGAACACTGTCACCAGGAGGTGGGCGCAACCACATTCAGTCCTTTAATTTAGCTTTGGCGTGCAAAGGATCAAACCCAAAGCCAAGTTCATGGCTACTGGTGAATTAACTTATCTCCTCAAGCAGCATTGAACCTAACCATTAAGAACCAAGTTTCTATCCTGATCTTTTCCAATAATACATTTTAAAAAACACTTGAAAAAATCTGATAATTACTATGCTCAAGATTATCAACATCTCCCTATATGAGATTAGAGAAATCTGTTGATGAAATCGTCCTGTCCTGACTGCCAATTTTTTAAAAGTTAAATCATGGCCTTCCACCCTCATCTCCAATTCTCCCAGGGAATAAAACACTGTTATTCAAACTGATAGGTCTGAAAATCTTGCACTCAAAAATATTAAAATTTTTGTTTAATATTTAAAATATTAAAATTTGCTCATCTTAGACATAAATCTTATTTATATGTATTTCTGTGTTTTAGCCAAACACTCAATTACATCTGTGACAGTAAACAATTTAACTTTCTTAGTTTCCTTTTAAATATAACTAGAGTTAAATGAACCATCTAGATATAGCAATTCTGTTCAAGGTCTCCAACTTCTCTGATCTGTTTGAAAACGGATCATGTTTGATATGAATTAATGCAAAACACAAACTAATATTTTTTCCTGTTTGTTCCATGGGAATGTTAAAGCTAAAACGTCAATGAAGAGAAAATACATTAAGTATCCCAGGAATAAAAAAGTTAAAAAGAAAAAAACAAGAGACATCACATTACAAATTTTCAAGTTCTTTCATTATAGCTCTAATGTCTTTGTCATGGTTAATGCCTCATATTTTTATGGCACCCAATAATTTGAAAAGCAATCTAAAATCAATTATCTCATTTCGCTCCTGTAACAGAGCTGTGGTAATGCGGGGGACAGCAGTTTAAAACAGGTAAGTCTGTGGGATCTAAAGTCAGACTGCCTAAGTGCAAACTCAGCTCCACCAAAACATTATCTAATTTCTTTAAGCATCCATTTCCTTACTGTTAAAAAAAGGTTAACAATGGTGCCTACCTCAAGTAGTTGTATTCACTGAGAAAGCTCACATAGAATGCTTGTTTATCATAGTATTTGACACACAGTAAAGGTGTCTAATTTCAAGTCCATTGCCACCTACACAGTAGACTAATAACAACCAACTGAACTGAAGGCCTGGGAAGTACATGATAGAGGACTCTGGTTAAACCTGGCAGAATGAATTTAAGTGATCATCACCATCATCTCCTGAAGTATAACCTCTCAAATACACAGAAAAGAGGAAAGGAGATAAGTCTGCAGCCATGCCACCCTGAACAAGCCCGATCCTGTCTGATCTAGGAAGCTAAGCAGGGTTGCACCTGGTTAGTATTTGGATGGGAGACCACCTAGGAAGACCAGGTGCTGTAGATGTAAAAAATTATTACAAACTGACAAGATCCTTGCAATCTGTGAGGTCAAGCAAGTGTTGCCTTGCCTTAAGAAAAGAGGAAAGAAGATGACAGCTGGCAAGAACTCTAGCAGAGTGGAGGAGGTTCAAACTCGGCCTGCAGAGGGGGCAGTCAACCAGAGCTGGCCTAATTCACACTGCAGAATCCTAGATGTTCTTGAACAAACATATCTTTGGTCACTTCCAGTCGTAAAGGGTAGTTTTTGACAATCTTGTTTAACTTTATCATTGATTTTGGGAAGAGGATTTGCCAAGCTCCTCAGCTGGCCACCCCAGAAGACCTACCCGGTGGAGGTCTCTGAGGCAGAGAGGCCCAGACACCAGGCCTGGGGTCAAGAGAGAAAAGGGGTGCCAGTGAAACGACTTAATGAAAAAGGCCCCAGCTACCTTCTGCTGCTTGGTTCTCTGAATGCCAGCAGAGTTTTAGATTTCATATGCAGGAAACTAGACTCCTCTCTGAAAGAATGAACCCAAGGAAAGGACACTTACAGAAAACAACGTTGGGGGCCCAATGAAAACGTTGGTTTGAAACCTATTATCTTACAGTAAAACTCAATAGTTAACAAGAAACTTCCCGATACACCAAGTATCTCGTTAACCATTAGCTTTTAAAAATATACTTTAAAAAAGTATAACAGAGTAAAGTCTATGAATCAAGTGTGTAGCTCCACGAATTAATACAAAAGTCCATACCTCCATGATCACCATCGCTAAGGTCAGTAAATATAACACCTCTAGGACATTAATAGCCTAACTCCCCAGATTAGTTTTGCTTGTTTCTGAGTATACACTATTTCTTGTTTTCTTCCAAAAACATGACATTGGATGCATCTCATAAGCTTTGCATATATTTTCATAGTTACTAAGTGTGTAGGGATTAGAACTGTTTTAGCTTTCCAGTGCTTTGATCTTTCTATCATTATGAACTCTTTATCCTTATTAATACTTCTGGCTGGAGTGTCTATTTTATCTGATAATATGTAGACATACCAGCCCTTTTTTTAAGCTACTATTTGCATAACACATCTGTTTTCATTCCTGTACTATTAACCATTCTTTACATTACTTTCATTTTTAAGCCTATTTTCACTGGGTATAGAATTCTAGGTGAATATTATTCAACAATTAAAATGGACTGAATTATTTATATATGCAATAACATGAATGAATCTTGAAAATAATTATGTTGGGCAGAAGAATTCAGGCATGAAGTATGTACTGTATGCTTCCATTTATATGAAATTGTGACAAAAGGCAGATCCATTAGATCTTTAAAAACAAAACAAAAACCAAAAAAACCCTTTGAAGTCAATAATTTCCAAAAAGGAATTGGGTGTTCTTAAAGAAACGTTCAAGTATATTTAAGACTCAATTAAAAAACAACTACAACATTAATTTGATGTACTTGTTCAGAAAATTTGTAAATGATATGTAGAAATTATAGCTACAATTTAAAACTGTCTGAATCACAAATTATAGCTACAATCACCACCAAGTAAGAAAATAATGAAATTGTAAAAAAAGAATCAGTATTCTTTGTAGTACTCATAATTTTTCTCAATTTATTTGCCTAATAATTTTTTTTTTTTTGCTATAAACACCAAATATATCTAATTTACCCTCTGCTGGAAAACAAGTCATCTTCATAAGCACAAAATATTATCAATGAAAAAAAAATTGGTACAACCTCTTCCATGTAATTTATACTTGCAAAAAAAGATCTTTTCCTACTCATCAGCATGAAATCTTTCCTTTTAGCTCACATATAAATGTGAATTACAATTTCACAGGAAATTTCATACGCATTCAGGAATGAAGTTATAGAAATGCAAGCTCCTTTTTTTTTATGAATCAAAGAATTTCCGCAAATTTACAACACTGTAAAATGAAAAAATACATGTCCTAAAATTCCCTGTAAGGCTAAAACAGAACTTTCTGGCCGGGAGGGGGCGGGGGAGAAGAAATTAAGCACCCGTAAGGGGGTGCAAAAATGCTTTAGCAGCACTCTTTGCACTTTTAGATCCCACAAGCCTGGAGGAGTCACCATTCCTTCAAAAACAGAGACATGCCACTGTTCTCAGACTCCCGCCTCTTAAGATCCCATGACTACACATTTGCAGCTCTTTTTAGCCTGCTAATTAATGGCTTATTTATCTACTTATGATGAAAGATTTTTAAACTTCATTCAGCAGATATTACCATGTGACACAATTCTAGTCTGATGAGTCCATTTACACCTGATGTTCTGAGATCTAAAAATGAAATGTCTCTGGGTTCTACATGGCACACAACAGGTCATTTCAAAGATGATATAACTGCAGTACTTAGGGAAAAGCAACAATGAAAGGGTGAAAGTGTGAGAGCACAGGTACCTTGTCCCTGGTGGCAGCGAAAGCTGTTGAAGTGAATCACCTCTTCATTGTTACTGCCCTCTGCCATCTTCGAATGCCAACACGCACAGATGTGCTTGCTAATATCTAAACATGCTGACTACCTGTTCCGAAGAGTCTGAAAAAGAAAAAAAAAACATTAATAATGAGGGAGTACAAAAACTCTTCCCACATATCTGATCAAGGTAGCATTCTAACCTTACAGAGAAAATACTAAAAAGAAAACTAATGCGTAACTGAAAAGCTCCTAGAAAATAAAAAAAATGGAATAATAAAAACCCCAATCACTGCAAAAGAACATATAAAAAAGAAATAAAGGATTAAAAACATCAGATATATAAAAAACAAAAGTACACTTAAAAACTCAATTACAGCAACCTATGGAGTGGGAAGAAATATTTGCAAATTATATTATCTGATCAGGGGTTAAAATCCAAAATATTTAAAGAACTCATAAAACCCAATACCAAAAATACACATCATCAATTTAAAAATGGGCAAAGGACCTAAATACTTTTTCTCAAGTAAGGTATTCAAAAAGTTAACAGGTATGTGAAAAGGTGCTCAATCTCACTAATTAGGGAACTGCAAATCAAAACCACAATGAGCTATGCCTCACACCTGTCAGAATGTTGCTGAGGATGGGGAGGACAGGAAACCCCTGGGCACTGTTGGGGGAATGTAACTGTGAAAAAAAGGCCTGACTTTATCACTTAAAGTCACTGGAAGATCTATGTCCCCTCAAGACCCAACAACCCACTGCCGGAAATGTATATCACAGAAATGTAAGCTTACATGCACCAGGTCTATGACAAAAATGTTCACAGCAGCATTATTTCTAAGAGCCAAAAACTGAGGACTCACATCAATGATGGAATGGACAATGTGGTATGTTCATACAATTAAAACCTATATAGCAGCAAAAATGAAGCCACTACACATACCTCATAAATGGATACTTAAACAAAATGATTGAATGAAGGAACCCAGACATAAAATATACTCTGAATGACTATTTAGATAGTTTAGGCATAGGCCTAAGTTTAGTTTGGGGTGAAACTTCTTTGTGTGTGTTTATTGCACAGTGGAAAAGTAAGGAGAAACAAATCCATTATAAGTGGAAAAAAACTGTTGCTTCTGGGAAACAGTAGCTAGGGATGAGGAGGAGAGGATTATTGCTTTTAATTAAGTCTTTCTGTAGTTTGACTTTGAAACATTTTCTTGCTTTACTTTGACAAAAATTAGAAGAATGAAAATCAATAAGAACCAAAGGGGTAAAATTATAACGGCTATGAAGCCTCTTTAGTTCCAAGAACTTATCTGTAACCTACCCACTCGACATTTTTCTTCCTCTCTTAAGAAAATCTCAGTTTTCTTTGCCTTGTGGGGAGAAACCACATGCTTCATTGACTCTGGTTTCTTATTAAATATCTACAAAGAGTTAATAGTCAAATAATATCAGCATTTTTCCAACTTAGAGAATATAAAGTTGTATACCAAGACTACGTTTAAGATTTACAACAGAACTTTCTTAAGATTTACAACAGAACTTATCTATAACTGGATGAAGATATTCCAATTTTTAAGAATTATAAATCCAAGCCTATGTTTGAGTCTATCACTTGAAGTAACAGTAATGTTATTTACAAGTAGCACAGTATAAACGAAAGAATTCCAGCGTCCAATCTGAAACTGCATCTACTAAAACTTTACTTTTTCTTCAAGTACAATTTTTTAAAAGTATTCTGAACGCTTAATTCCAATAGCCACGGTTCTTATTTCTTCTTTCGCCACAACTAGGTTCCTTCAATTTTACATTGGAAATCAAAGGAAAATATGATATATTTTACATCTAATTTAGTTAGAATGTCAAGCTTGTTGTTAAGCAGTTATTAGTGGTGCTTTAAAAGCAAGATTCCTCATGAGTGGCACATTAAGTGGCCCTCACCTGCAGTGAGAAAAGGAGTCTAATAAAGGAATTTCTCCTCCTAACTAGTTTCTCTGTAAAGGTCACTCGACCCCTGACATTCAGTTCTCTGATCTGGGCTTCAGATCAGAATGCCTAAGTATGAAGCTCAGTTTCACCATTTAGTGAATCAGTGACTATGTAAATTGCTTAATCTCTTGAGCCTCGTTCTTTCATTTGTAAAATAAGGTTGTTTTAAAATTGGAGTTAAATATGTATAAAGTGTTTAGCATAGAGGTCCGAACACAGCAAGTGTCCCATTATGACTATTATTATCTGTGAAATGGAAATAGCTAGTTTTCTTATCTTCTAAGGGTAGGAAGAATAAAATATGAAAAGGTACCTTATATATGGTAAATGCTGTCAAAACAGGAGCTTTTTTCCTTTATCACAAGTATACAGTAGATGCAGTGTTTATTTATAAGAGTTGATAATACAGCCAAACCGGAGAGGGGAAATTATTTTCCTCTTGCAACCTACTTTTCACTAGTATTTTAACTTTTCACAGCAAAATCTTACTTTCTTCTATAAAAGAAACTTTATTTTCTCTGGAAATAGCAAGAAGCTAAATATTTTTTCACGTCTTGATCAGACAACCTAAGAAAATAAACAAAACTGGAGTCCAAAAATAAGAAACAGCAACCAAGAAAGTATATTTCAGTTACCTCTTTATTATAAAAATATGTACACTTATGACTATACTCTATAGTCAAATATCAGCTAATGCTTCCAAAATAGAAGCAAAACGAGCACATATTTCTTCACTTCATAACTGTGGAGAATCTTATACCTCCTCTTCCTTGTATAGCTGCATCGACATGAGAAATAACTCACATTTTAATTGTTTTCTCCACATGCCCTTGACTATGTCTTATTCAGCTTTGTTTCCAGTGTCTCACACAGTTGACGAATAAATGAGTGGCTCCAAAAACATATTTCTCTGTCAGAGACTAAAACTGTGAATCACAGCCAT
The DNA here is from genome assembly GCA_004027375.1 of Macroglossus sobrinus. Lineage (NCBI taxonomy): Eukaryota > Metazoa > Chordata > Mammalia > Chiroptera > Pteropodidae > Macroglossus > Macroglossus sobrinus. Next base: position 140,462 of record PVKZ01001799.1, on the reverse strand, counting down.
ATATATAACCAGTCAGGTATAATGGCTTAAGTGAAAACAATCAAGTTTATCAGGATTTTCTAGTTATAAAGTATGGCCCAATGTAGAATATTTGGAAAACAAAGTCAGAAAAAAAATGGGAATCACCCATGGTTCTCTCACACAATTTTCTGGTTTTCAAAATTACACCTTTGCTTCCTCAGGACCAGAGACAGACTAAGGACAAATCATTTTCTTCTCATTCTTCTATTCATGTGGCGTCTCCATTTTTCCTTCTACCTGCTCTTAACATAATATTGCACGGTCCTGGGGTTTTGTAGTGTCCCTGCCTTCCAAAATAATCTCCATAAATTCGCCTGTCACTTCTGCAAACACTGACTTTGGGGTAATAAAAGATATTTCATATTTAATGAGTTAATCTCTTTGAACATTCTGGGGAAAGGTGGGCAAAGCAGAACCAGGAATAGACTGGGAGATGCCGATAACGACCATCACCCCAGTTCCCCACAATGCCTCTTCCTAGTATATTTTTTAAGTGTCTATAAATGATTTTTATTTTGCATTCTAATAGTAGCTTCTCATCTTAACCAGTATTTGAAGGGTCATTCTTGGTAAACCTGTACTAATATTTAATCAATATTAATCAAAACTAAACGTTAATAATGGTTATTTCTAAGTAATAAGTTTAAGGTAGTTTATATTTTTTGCTTCCATATATTTTCTGATTTTTCTATGATAAATCAGCATTATTTACATTAACACTTAAAATACATTAATTCAACATATATTAATTGTGGGCTTGCCACGTGGTACAGATAGTGTGTTGTGCATCATGATGAATAAATAAAAAGAAAATCATACGTGGATCTTATCTCAGAAAACTTGGAATCCAATCAATGAGGAAAAATATGCCTACAATTAAGTATACCACAAAGTATAAAGTCATTAGTGCAATAAAGAGACTATTCCATTACAGGGATGTAAAGTACGGCACAGGGAATATGGTCAGTAATACTGTTAATAACTATGTATGGAGTCAAGTGGGTACTAGACTTCAGGAGGATCACTTCTTAAGTTATATAAATATCAAACTACTATGTTGCACACCTGAAACTAATATAACATTGAATGTCAACTGTAACTGAAAAATAATTTTCTAAAAAAATAAATAATTATAACCCCCTCCACTCCCCAAAGACACTATTCCAGTTGTGGGAGGACAAGCAGTCAGGGATTGCTTAGTGCAGATAGCAGTATTTAAACTAAACTGAATGTCGTGCCCATTCCAAGCTCAGTCTTTAAGAGAAAAGCAGCTTCTACCTAGGGTTCTTGAAGCTGAGTCATCACGAGAGAAGTCCGACTACCCAGATGAAGAGACCCCATGGAAAGCCCAGGACACTACGTGGAGCGAGAACCGAGCTACGCCCCGTCTTCCCATGAAGAAGCCATTTTGGAAGTGGATCCTACAGCTGCGATCAACTCCGCAAACAACATGTGGATCAGAAAAAAATGGTCCAGGACTCACAATGTTGTCAAGAAACAAAACTGTTGTATTAAGTCACTAAATTTGGGGGTGGTTTGCTATGCAAGAGATAACAATTAAGGCTCAAATTTTATTTTCTATCGCATGGAAAGCAATGAAGAGTTGTGCTTTAGGAAAATCAATCCCATTGCAATGTGTAAGACTGTGGAACACGTTTGGTGGCAGGAAACCCAGAAAACAATAGCTAGTGAACAGTCTGAACTAGAGATAACAGTAAGCAGGGGGAGGAAAAAGATACAAGATACTGACTACAGAATTAGATTTATTGGGATTTTTTAATGTAACTGGTCATCAGATGACTGGAGGATGGTGATACTATTAGGAAAGACCAAGGCAGGTGGTAAGTTCAGAATAAGAAAATGCAATGTGTTAATTTTAACGCAACAAAAATGAAAGAACTAAGGTAAAATAGCATCTGTAATTGCAGATATAATTATTCAAATAATCTGTCCGGAGTTTAAGAAGAGTTTGAAAGAACCCTAAAAATCCTGCTATCAGTGTCTTTCTACAATAGGAAAGATTTTAAACCCAAAATTAAATTAAAAATCTTCAATGGGTGGGCGAAAGAGTTTAATATATAACATTAAGATTTTCCTTAACTGCCAACTGAATATTGGTTCAGAAACCCAGTTAAGTAAGAACATTCTGATCCACAAGGGGGAAATTCAATGTTTTCAATTATCTTTTTTTATAGTTGAATCCTGTGAATTCATGACACCCTGTCCCTTCTATCCCAATACTGCCTACAGGTTCTACACGCTGACACATTTTCATGTAGCACTGAGGATTTCTTTTAAACCACAAACCTCAAAGTAGAACCAAATCCTTACTGTGGCCTACGAAACGCTGCCTCATACGACCCTCGCTTGCTTCACCTCATACCTCGCCCGCCACCCCGCACTCAGCATTCTGCAGTGTTGCCCTGGCCATGCTCCTTCTTTCCACTTCAGACTCTGTCCTCTGACTGGGTTACTCTTCACTGCCTCTCTCAGGCCAAATTAACTCTTATTCCCCCGCTTCACTTTTTCCTCTTAAATGTTACTTCCTCAGAGAATAACCTTTCCTGACTCTCCTGTGTTCATGCACACATCTCTCACTCCTTCAAAGTACTCAGCACAATAATAATTACAATTATTTAGGGATATGTGTTTCATATCCACCCCCAGAAACAAGTTCCAAGAAGGTGGGACTCTGCATTTTATTCATCCCCATAGCCCCAGGACAAAGCACGGCTCCTGGCACAAAGTAACTGCTGAGAAGAACGTTCTGAATAAGGATCACTCACAGATATTGCAGGAGAATTAGAAATTGGAATCCCACCGAGTTCAAGTCCCAGCTCCGACGCTTACAAGCTGTGTGATGAGGTCACTTATTTTTCAGCACCTCCGTTTTCTTCTTTTAAGTTAAGAATAATAAAACCCACGTCACTGAGAATTAAAAGTTAACATAGGAAAGATGCCTAGAACCATATCTGGTGCCTAGAATCACGTTTTGTTCTACGAACGACGACGATAAAATAACTGTGTGGTGTGTAGTTGTGATGTCTGTAAAAACTCTGAACAGCAAACACTCACGGAATAGTAGTTTATCAGAGTTGGCAAACCCAGATCCTCTCATCTCTCCCAGTTCCTCAACTTCCAGTCTCCCTGATTCAAATCTAAACTTCCTTAGATGTCTCCTCAGAGGCTGCAAGGCTCCTCGATCTCTCTCACCAGCTGCGACTGGCCTTCGGGATAAGCATCTAAAAGGCGCGATTCGGTTTGCAGGGAGGGGTCCAAAGTCTGGCCCCAGGCTCTCTGCAGCTCTCTATCTCCCCAAATTCAACAGCGCCCTAGCCCCGCCGTAATAAATGACTTATCCAGAAAGCACAGCCAGGCAAGGCTAGGCCAGTCCTCAGGCGAGGTCTCCCTCAGGCGAGGTCCACACAGGCTGCTGGGGTCTGTCCTCCGATCCCCCAGCAGGGTGCATCATCGGCCCGCCGTGCGCACAGAGCCGGGGACAGGCCCTATCAGGGGACTTATCGCCACGTCTGAGTTGTTTACGGGGCGCCTGGCGGGGTTCGCTCCGACCCGGCCCTGGAAACTTCCCGGGGACCCCCGCCGCGGGGACCCGGCGCGTCCGTCACAACAGCGAGGGGGTCCCCACAAAGTTGGAGGCAGCTGTCCCACACGGTGCGCGGGGGCAGCGCCGCGGGGCACACGTCGGGAGCCCGCCGTCCGCGCTGCGCGGGGACGTCCTCGCGCCCCGGCCCGGGAGGGGGTCGCCGGCGTTCCGGGGGGGACAGCGCGCCCGAGCGCGCTCGCGGGGCTGCGGGGCTGCGGCCCGTCAGCGTCCCGTCAGCGTCCCGTCAGCGCCCCGTCAGCGCCCCGGGCCGCGCTCGGCTGCACGGACGCCGCCTCCCGTGAGGTGTCTGTCGCCCAGGAAACTCGGGCTGTCGGCGCGTTCGCCCTCGCGCAGCAGGCCGGGGGAACCGGCCCGCGAAACTTCCCCAAGTGGCGGGAGCCGGAGAAGGCTCCGCCGGCCGCCCCGCGCCTTTGTCGCGCCCGCCTCAGCGCCGGCCCCGCTGCTCCGGCCGCCCGCGGCCGGCGGCGCCCCGCGCGGTCCCCGTCCCCGTCCCCGCTGCGGTCCCGGCCGCCGCCGCCACCGCGTCGCAGCCGGAGCAGCAGCCCGGACCCCCGCCGCCCCTCACGGCCAGGCCGCCGCCCCCCACGCCCGGACTCCCGGGGGCGCCGCGCGCGGACGCCGCTCGCCTCACGCTCGCCTCAGCCCCGCCGCGGGGCCGGGCGCGCCCCGCCGCCGCCACTTACTCGCCACTCAGGTCGCCGGCTCGCGAGGCGGGCACGGCGGCCTCTGTCGCCGCAGCTTCCAGTCAGCCCGGAGCGGCCGCCGAGAGCTCGGTCGCTGCCGCTGCCGCCGCCGCCGAAGCCGCCGCTGCGCTCCTTCCGGCCCTGGCGCGGCGTCACGGCGCGCCTGCGCACAGCGCCCCCTCCCGACGGCGGCCGGAAGCGCCGCGGAGGCCGGCGCGGGCGGGGCGGGGCGCGGGGGGCGCGGGGGCGCGGGGGCGCGGGCCCGACGACGCCCGTGCGCCGCCCCGTCCCGTCGCGCGCCGCCCGACGCCCCCTGCGGACGGAGGGCGCGTGGGCGGGGACGCCCTCAGCGCGAGAGCGGGGGGCTGCGGGGGTCTCGGGGGGTCGCGGACGCGCCCCGTCTGCGCCCGTGGCCCTGGAAGGTCGTTCCCGCAGCGCGTCCCCTCGGAGGGGCGCGCGGGGCGCTGTGCTGGGCGCCCGCGGGGCACGAAGGGAGAGGGCGCTGCTCTGGGGAAGCTCGTGTCTTAGTGGACCAGGCGATGGCACCGGGAGTGAGGCGACCAGCGAGCGAACGAACAACCCACGAACGAAATGCCCGGCTCGGGGCAGGAAGCGTCCGGGGTGAAGAAAAAGGAAAAATAAAGCAGAGAGAGGAACCTAGAGTGATGAGGGACTATAGCGTGGTCAGGGGAAGCATCTTTTTGGAGGAGCGGGGGACATGGAGCAGAACATTGAGTAAAGTTAGGGGGTGTGCCATGGGGACCCCCCCCTGTAGGGAGGGCACTTCGGCCAGAGGGTGAGGACCCCGGGATAAGCGGAGGCCTGGTGTCGAAGGGGACCGCGTGGCTGCCGTGCGGGGACAGGTAGTGGTGGCGAAGGGGGTTGGCGAGGTGGTAGGGCACCAAATCACAGAAGGGCTTAGTAAGGAATTTGGATTTTATTCTAAGCGTGATAGGAAGCGACCAGAGCTTTGGGAACAGGGGCGTGACTGTGTCCGCTTAGGATCTGTGAAGATCGCTCGGGGGGGTTGTTTGGCGAATAGACTGTGAAGAGGTAAGATCAGAAGCAGGAAATCCTTTTCGGAAGCTATCAAAGGCGACTAAATAATAAACGTTGGTGACTTGGACTAGTGTGGACTAGGAGGAGGAGGTGAGAAATAAAAAGATTAGGTTTTTTTGTTTTTTTTTTTTGTTTTTTTTTTGTTTTTAAGGCAGAACAGAGAGATTGGCAGATGGACTAGATTTAGGGTGAGAGAGAAAGGGGGAGAGTCAAGGGTAACGACCACGTTTTTGGCTTCTGCAACTGACTAAATGGTGGTTCCATTCACATATATGGGGAGAAATCAGGAGGAACAGATTTTGGTTAGAGAAGGGAAGTGTGAACATATTTTGGACGTATTCATGCAAACTAGACCTTAAGGACTGCTAACACAGTCCTGTCTCACCTAACGTGGGAAGAGGGGGGTAGATGTTCTGAGAAATTCGTCTCGAGGCAATTACATCATTGTGCAACCATCACAAAGCACACTTACACCAAATCAGGTGATATAGCCCACTGCACACCTAGGCTGTGTGGCGTAGCCTGTTACTTCTAGGCTGCAAGCCTATACAGCGTGTTACTGTACTTAATACAGTACAGAACTGTGACACAATGGTTAAGTATTTCTGTATCTAAACATAGAAAAGGTACAGTAAAAATTTGATATAAAAGAAAGAATGCAGCTGGCGTGACGAAGTTGCCTTGGGTGAGTCAGTGAGTGGCGAGTGCCTGAGGCCTGGGCCATCACTATCCACTGCTGTAGGCTTTATAAACACTGTACACGTATACCCCAAATCCATAATCTCAGCCTACTGTCACTTTTTGCTTTATAAACTTCTTAGCTTTTTTAGCTTTTCGACTTTTGTAGTAACACGCAGCCTAAAACATGAAACATTGTACAGCTGTATAAGAAAATAAAGAATGCTTGCTTTCTTTATATTCTATAAGCTTTTTTTTTTCTATTAAAGTTCTTTTTTTAACTTTTTAAACTGTTTTGTTAAAAACCAAACACACACACACATTAGCCTAAGCCAACATGGGGTTAGATCATCCACATCACTATGTCACACAGGCACATCTTGTCCCATTGGAAGGTGTTTGGGGGCAATAAGGCATGGAGCTGTCGTCTCCTGTGATAACAATGCTTTGTTCTGCAACACCTGTGAAGGGCCTGCCCAGGCTCTTCCTTGAGGAGGTGTCACTATTTTCAGAAATATGTCCATGGTGGTTTGCTCGGTTAGTTTCTTTTTTCATCAGAGATTTGCTTGTAAGCAAATAGTGAACATTCCTCTCTGTTACTGAAAACCTTTCTGTGCTGCAGTCCATGTTTGCAAACTTTTTAAGGAGCTTGTTGAGGTCTTCACACGCTTCTGCCAAACCCCTCTCTGTGAATATTCTTGGGTGTTGTTTGTCTTCTCCGGAAGTTTCCTTTTTTCTTGCTGCTTTTTTAGCTATGTGTTCCTGTTCCATTTCCAACAACTCGTCAGTTCCTTAGGAACCACCTCTAGGGGCTTCTCAGTGTCAGTCTTGTCTGCATCCACGGGAAGTTGTGTGCCGTCTCAACCACAGTCTTGGCGATTTTTGCAACCTTCTCATCCTCAGCAAATCCTTTGAAGTCATGGGTTACAGTGTCACTGGACAACAGGAATTTTTCAGATCCATCACAATCATATGGGACTGCCATTGTATATGTGGTCTGTCTATGACTAAAACATCGTTATCTGGCACGTGACTATAGCTGTGTGAGTCTGTGGCCTTAGAAAGACAACTCAGGAGGCTAGGGATTTAAGTTGGAGTCACTAAGATAATCTTTAAAGCCATGGGATTGGCTATAATAATTCCTAAGGAATGAGTGTAGATAGAGGAGAGAGGACCACCGAGGATGGAGTCCAGAGTCATTTCAAGATTTAGAACCTAGAGGAGGATGCTGAGAAGAAGAGGCTGGTGAAGGAAAAGGAAAACCAAAAGAATATAGCCCAGAGGCCATGGAAGGAAAGGAAGTTATCATGGGTGCCAAATGTTGCTCAGACGCTCAGAGCTGTGGGGTTGAGTCTCAGTGAAACAAGAAGGGACGTTAGTTGAGAGTGAATCGGGGAGAGGGCGTTGGAGGTTTGTGAAGGACAAAGTGGAGAGCGAAATGCCTAGCGGAATGCGATAGGCTTGCTTGCTGGCCTTGGAGTTCCGTGATCATAAATTTAAAGTGAGGCCAGGCAGCAAGGTTGTGCATCTTTCTCCAGCTACCTGCTTAGATGCAGGGAAAGTAAGGAGCTGGAGAGACGAAAGGGAATCAAAGAGAGGGAAGCTTGAAAAAGATTTTTGGAGATGGCGCAGCTGCTGGTAACGGTGAAGCCTAGGGTATGACAATGAGAATGGGTAGCTCAGGTAGAGAGGAGGTCTCCATCATCGAAGGGGAGAGATCGAGAAACTGAGAGGCCTGGGTGCGGATAGTTATTTAGAAGTATGTTAAATCATAAAGAAAGATGTTGAAAATGGTGGTAGGGCACGGAATAAGACAGGTCCTAAGATCTTCAATGAATGAGAAGACAAGCCCAGCAGACCAGCAGTTAGCTGTACAGAAGGAGGGTGGTACAGTCCTGTAGCACATGCCTCCCTCTCTGAAGATTGTTGTTTCTGATTTGCTGACCGTGCTGCATCCTATCAAGATGCCACAGATGAACCCACACCTACCCTCATGGACCAACAAAGCAGGAGAGATGAAAAGGGAACAGCCTTTCCCAAACCTCAGGCATTTGAGCCATTCCACCACACATCCACTTACAGCCCACTAGTAATATTTTTCTTTAGACTGGTTCATTTTTCATGAAAATCTATTTATTTTAAAGGAAAACTTTATTTCACTACTATAAATAGAAAACAAGCCTCATTCTCCATAAGCAGAAAGTAACCATCAAAGTAGATTCCGGGACATAAAGTAATGTTATTGAATTTTTAAAAATTTATAGTTAAAGCAATGAACTGCAAATAAAAATTAAATCAAGGTGTGAGACATGTAAGTGAAAATAAGCTGTGTTAAGAGAAGAATGGAATCATTTGTGATCAGTCAGAAGTAAGGGAATATTTGCTCCCCGTTTTTAGTTCAAGGGAAAAATGATGTTCTATGTCGATAAGATTCTTGATAACCAGCATCAAGAATCAAAAAGGTCAAAAGCTAACCCCTCATAGATGAAACTATTGTCAACAAGTGATGTTTTGCTATTTTCCTGGGAAGAAGCATAGAAATTCCATCCACGGACATCTCTCGTCTGTACCGGCTGTACATCCATGCCAGTTATGGCAAAAGGTGTGAAACATACATGAGCACGCCGAGCCTTCCAGAAAGCTGTGGTTAGAATCCCTTCATCTCTGTGAGTCCTCACAGCACCGTTTCCTTTATTTCATTTCCTGGGGTTACAATTAGCATAATGCACCTATGACCTGTAAAATCATTTGTAATGGTAGAGGACTGCCGTTTTCACAATTCGTGCATCATCACGTTGTTCCCAAGAGCTTATAGACTGTAATGCCATCAGCTTTCTCTAAATGAAGCAGTGCTAGTTTGGCCATGGAGAAAATTATTCCTGAACTGTCTGCTTTCAGAAGTAGTAATTTCCTGCCATTCTGGCCCATTGCTTTTTTGTTTTTAAATCAATGTTATTGTGGTATAATTTATATGCAATTCAGTGCACCCAGTTTAAGTGTACATTTCTATGAGTTTTCACAGATTTATAGGCCCATATAACCACTACCACAATCAATTTAGAGATCATTTTCATCACCCCCAGATATTCCCTTGTGCTTCTTCTTAGTCGATCTACCACCCCCATCCCTGGCGCTAGGCAACCACTTATCTGTTTTCTGTCGCTCGAGAATTGTTTTTTTTTCTGTAGTTTCAGATAAATGAGATCATAAAGTATGTACTCTTGTGTCTGGTTTCTTTTGCTCAACATCTGTTTATTTTTTTCCTATATTTTTATTATGGTAAAATACACATGACATAAAATTTACCATCATAACCATTTTACGTATATTAAAATACACTCAGAATGTTCTGCAACCGTCATCGCCATGCATCACCATAACTCTTTTCATTTTGCAAAACTTAAATTCTATCCCTATTCAACAATAACTCCCCATTCCCTTCCCCCCAGTCCCTGGCACACACCATTCTACTTTCTGTTTCTATTAATTTGACTGCTCGAAGTACCTCATGTAAGTTGAATCATACAATATCTGTCCTTTTATGTCTGCCTCATTTTACTTAGCATAATGATCTCTAGGCTTATCCACGATGTAACATATGTCAAAATCTCCTTCCTTTTTAAGGCTAAAGAATATTCAATTGAATGGGTTAACCACATTTTGCTTATCCATTCATCTATTGATGGACACTTGGGTTGCTCTATGCTTTAGCTATTGTGAATAATGCTGCTATCAACATGGGTATACAGATATCTCTCTGAGCTCCTCCTTTCAATTTTTGGGATATATACCCAGAAGTGGAATTGCTGAATCATTTTTTAAATCCATTTTTAATTTTTGAGGAACTATCGTACTGTTTTTTACCATTTAATATTTCTACCAACTGTGCACAAGTGTTCTAATTTCTCCACATCCCTGCCAATACTTGTTACTTTTTTAAAAATAGCGGCCATAATAATGGGTGTGAGATGGTATTTCAGTCATACTTTTGATTTATATTTCTTTAATGATTAATGATCTTCAGCATCTTTTTATGTGTTTACTGACAATTTGTATATTTTTTTGGAGAAATGTCTATTTAATCTTTTAGCCATTTCTGAATGAAGTTGTATGTTTCTCTATTGTTGAGTTTTAGAAATTCTCTATATATTATGATATTAATCCCTTATCAGATATGATTTCAAATATTTTATTCTATTCTGTGGATTACCTTTTTATTCTGTCGATACTGTTTTTGATAAATAAATTTTTAAAATCTTGTCCATAAATTCTAATTTGTCTGTTTGTTGTTGTTGTTGTTTTTTGTGCCTTTGGTATCACTCAAGAAATCACTGCCAAATCCAACATCATTAAGATTTTACTCTATGCTTTCTAGTTTCAGATCTTACATTTAGGTCTCTGATCCATTTTGAGTTTATTTTTGTAGATAAACAAAGTAAGGGTCCAACTTCATTTTTTTATACGTGCATATCCAGTTTTCCTAGCACTATTTGTTGAAAGGCTATCCTTTTGCCCATTGAATGGTTTTGGCATCCTTGTCAAAAATCGTTTACCCATATATTCAAGGCCTTATTTCTCTTTATTCTATTCCATTAGTCTATATGCCTGTCTACATGCTAGTATGATGCCGTTTTGATTAATGTAGCTTTGTGGTTAAGTTTTGAAATCAGGAAGTATGACTCTTTCTGAAAAGCTGTTTTTCTTTCTCAAGATCACTTTGGCTATGTGGGGTCTCTTGGGATTCTATATGAATTTTAGGATGGGTTTTTCTATTTCTGTTAAAAATACCATTGGGATTTTAATAGAGAAGCACTGAATCTGTATATTGCTTGAGTAGTACTGATGTCTCAAAAATATTAAGTCTTCCTATCCATAAACATGAAACGTGTTTTAATTTATCTGTCGTTTTTCAGCAGTGTTTTGTAATTTCTATTGCACAAGTCTTTCTTAACATACATTTACCATATTCCTCTATGTTGTTTAAGTATATCAATAGTTTCTTCCTTATCATTGCTGAGTAGTATTCTATCGACTTGCATTGTCTGGTGACTTCATGAGTAAATTTTCTGACCATGGCTGATTTCAACCACCAACTTGAGGTCATCTGGCTTGCAAAATTCTTTAAAAAGTAAAAGCAATCTCTTTCAAGATGGTACCAGCATGTAAGACAGGAGGTATTTTGGAAGCTTTTATTTCGCTGGAGTCTTAAGTTATTCCTGCTGTTCCAGGCGCTGTTTCTGACACACTGGTTATCCCTGTGAACTTCCTCCTTCATCTTCGATCCACCACCCCAAACCACAGCTGGCCCCCAATTCCAGAGTGCCGGCTCTATCTCTATAACCATCCAGGACTTGAGAGGCTTCATGGGGTTATGAGGCTGCCACTGCAGCCTGACTTTCGCATCTGCTAACTGAACACATCCAGCCCCGAGAAAAGCCTAGAACCCGTCTGCTCCTCCCATGGGCTGCAGAGAAACTCCCACAGCAGAGCAGGCTGAGGCCACCACAACTCATGGCAAGACTCTCAGGATTGCTCTGCAAGGCCTTATTTTTTCTTGGTCAGCTTTTCCAGCCCCCCCTGTCTTTTCATGCCTGCCTGTTATCGATCCTACTTCCCATTACATTGAGGAAAACCTACATTACGTAACTCGAAAACCTACGTTACATAACTCGAAAACCTACATTACATAACTCGTATCAACTAAAAGGCTCTACTGGTGTATCTTGCCTAGACTCCCTCAAATTTCCATCTCCAAGCCTACCCACTGGTTTCCAGATGGGCCCACTATCACTCCCTACCTTTCTGATTAGAGGAGAAAGTGCCTCTTCCTCTATTTGAGACTGACCCTTCTACCCTCCCTCTGGATTCTATCTCCCCTCTTTTCTACAGGGTCCTTCTTGTATCACTGACCCTCTCTCTCTTGAATATTCCAAATTTCCCTCTCAGTTGGGTTTTTCCCTCAACATGTTCATACTTTGAACTATTTCCTTCTACACACACACACACATCCTTTATCAGTTCTGGATCCCACTCTAGCTATTATTCTATATCCCAGCCGCCCTTTGCAGTACATCTTCATAAAAACATAGTCCCTACTTGTAGCTTTCACTTCCGCATTCTCCATTTGCATGTTAACCCCAGAAATCTGGTCTGTCCTCACTAAACCCGAAGCCTTAGCTACCGCAGTGAACCACCGAGCCAGCGGTGTGTAGGAACAGGTGAAGCCCACAGTGTGCAATTCTTCCCAACTCTGTGTTCCAAAGGTCACATGGTAGTCCGAAGCAGGCCGTGATGGGAGTGTTTACACCACAGAAATCAGCAAATGCTACACACACCCGAACTGTCCCCTCAGAGAGCCAGTTGTTAAACTTTTACTGGCACACCATTAAACCAGGTGTCTCTGCTGCAAAGCCATGACTTACCTCCCAACCATTTGTCTGATTTCTAGATTTCTCTTCCACCTGCCAACCTGCCACTGGACAATGTCTGACCCATTTTCCTGCTCTGTGTGAATTTTGGCCTCGGGTTAGGCTAGCTCTAACCCTAACATGACCTTTTTGGTCATCATCATTAGTCAAGTAGAATTTCTGGAGCTGATTTCATTAAAAGGATGTCCACTCCTGGGTTTGAAATTCAGGAATTACCTACCGCAGTCAGGTAGAATTTACCATTGCATTTGATGATGAGCATAGTAAGGTGTGCCTTATTGATGAGACATTGATGTTTGAGTTATAATCTCTCATGACTCCATTGGTTGACTGGGCTCAGCTGGACTGTCCTCACCCCATAGTGTCACCTGGGGCTGCATCCTCCCAGCTGAAATGGCTAAGATGGCTCACTTGCTTGGCTCCCAGTTGGTGCTGACTGATGGCTAGAAGCTCAGCTGGAGCTCGGAGCCAGAGAGCCTTGGTTTTTCTCCCTGCGGCCCCTCCATGTGGGTGGAGATTCTTTAAAAAGGGGGACAAAAAGCTGCATTCCATGAGGAAGCACCCCAAGGGTAAGCATTTTAAGAGAGAAGAAGCAGAAGCTGTAAGTCCTAAGGCCTTAGCCCGGAATTCTCAGAACATCACTTCTATTGCATTCTATCGGTCAAGACGATGGCAGTGGGGAGTGGAGTTAGAGAGTTCTAACATCCTGGTGTTGTCCTGGAAACAGATAAAACTACAAATGTATAGTAGGTTCTAATAATTCAGTGATGTATGTTGTAATCTCATGGGTAACGACTAAAAAATAATGAAATTATATATAACTGGCATGTTAGTAGAGGAGAAATAGAATAATTAAAATACTCAATCCAAACTTAATGCGATACAATTTGAAATTAATAATAAAAGCAGGCTGAAGAATTCTGCTTTTGAAAATGCAGTAGCATTTTACTAAATAACTCAAGTTAAGATGGAAACTACAAAGGAAATCAAGCACTATTTGGAACAGAATGATAATAAAAACTACCTCATGTCAACATTTGGGGAACACTACAAAAGAAGTACATAATGACAACTGTCTAGCTTACACACATTTATTAGGAAACAAAACAGTTTGAATATCGAACTCAAGGGGCAAACCCAAAACAAGAAGAAGGAAAATAATGAAAATAAGATCAACTCAGGAACCAGTCAAATTTTAGGTCCTTTGAATCTTTGATTTCTTGAAAGCAATTAGGAAAATGGATACACCTCTGATCAAGAAAATAAGAGTTAAGGTTCAAATAAACTACAGGTCCAACAGAAGTCACGTGTATATATTTTTTCTTATATACAAGAATATAATCAATAACCATATGACAATAGCCTTGAAAATTTATAGGACATGCATGGTATCTTTGTTTGTGTTCTTCCCAAAGACCCGGAGACAAGGATTGAAGTGCATATAATATCTTGGGTCCGTGATCTTAAGAGATACCCACTGGGAAGTGGAGAAGTGAGGCAGGGAAGGAAGCTAATAAGTTATCAAGCCAGTTTTCCTCAGAGCTACATCCCACTGGGACTCTAGGAGACAAGCAGAACACATCTCGAAGTCAGCCCACCTGAGGCATGTGGATGCTGAAAGTTTCATTCACTAACTCACCATCTATCTTTGCTCGAGGGCTGTTTCCAGGGGTATCTTCCCTCTAGTACCTCTGGCTCGCCCTGTGCATGGTCCAAGTATGCTCTGGCAGCCAGCCAAAACAGCTCTGAGTTCTGGTACTCCTGCTGTTTACAGTAAGCAGCTTCTGGAGTAGAAATGAATGCCAAGATATGACAAGGCACAGACAACTTCTCCTCCAGGTCACTCCTGAGTCCCTTCATCTATGAGTGCCCCATTCATTCTGTTCTGACACTGATTCTCCAAAGTGGTGGATCCTCATGATTTCTAAACAAACAAACAAACAAACAAACAAAAACACTTAAAACAAGGTAAGATTCCTGGAATAAACTACTGCAATTGGTCCTTCAATTTGTCCTGCAAGTGACATGTATGGACTCCTCCTTCTTCCACCCAATGCCTCATCTTCAGCCAGTACTTCTGTTGATCTAAAATGATTGCTGGTTAGAGTGACATTCTTCTCCAAGAGAGCTGAACCTCTGGTTACCATGTGCTTTATTCCGTGCCCTCACCTGGTTATCACCAGGCACAGAAGCCCTGCAACGCAATTCCATGAGTGGTGACCCAAACGCACACTTTCCTGCTCCCAACATAGATTAGCAATGTGGCCCCTGATGACCATCTGGGTCTACTATCCCCACCAATGAAGTGACTCCTTTCTTTGCCTGCTGTTCTGTTGGCAGAAGGAGCCCCTAAGGATCAGGTAGTAGTTACAGTTTTTGGTTAAGTGGCATTCTTACTGTATGCCCTGGTAGGCGGACTTGCTCTGCCTCCATCAGTCAGATAATCCTCCTTTGTGTCTAACAATACGGGACAAAGCTTCAGATTTGAAATCGGCCAAAGAACCAGTAGCCAAAATGGACACCACCAGGCTTATCCTATTTGAAACGACACCCATTATAAACAGTCCGAACAAAGGATACGTACAAGGACATGAAGGTTCTGAGTGACAACTGACTTTGTTGTGTGTTGGGTTTTGTTTTTGTTTCTGTTTTCCTTTGAGGGGTTGGACTAAGGGAGCACTATTGCCACTGGGCTCCAAAGGACCATGATTCTATGATTCTTCGTTGCTATGGAGATGAGATTAAATGATTCCCAGGCACAGCATGTTCCGTTGCTAAGGTAATCACAGGCATCTTCACCCTCTCTATCAGGGCCTGCTTTGTCACAGATATTAGCCAAGGGATGAAATGAGTTTGGGGCCTCGGATGCCAAGAGAAAGAAGGGAAGATCAGCTCCGTGGAAGGTTTGGGAGGAAGTGCAAAAGTTTACTTGCTGGCTGACCTGGTGGCCTCATGGTGACAGCCAGAAACATGGATGGCGTGATTACTGATGTCATCAGAAAGCTAGTTCCGGAGTGGGACTCACTGACTGCCATTTCACAGGGGGCCTGGCAGTATCATGGCTAGATGACCTGCCAGGAGCCACTGGCGAATGAGGAGACCCAGAAGGCAAGAGTGTTCCAGAAGGTCTCAGAACCTTCCAAACCTGTAGTGCAAGTTGGGGATGGAGATGAAGTAAAAGGGGGCGTGATGGAAGTTTCTGAGATGACGGACGACTGTATAACCTGACCGGGTTTTAGTTACACGGGTGTATGTATTGTTCAAAACTCACCAAATTGTGCCCTTTATGTGCATTCACATAAAATATAAATTTTATCTCAATAAAACTAACACTTCAGACTGGACAGGGAGAAGCAGCCTTGGAGAAGCATGGAATGGCCCTATGGTGCCTCTAAAATTTCTTTTCTGTGGCATAGAGACAGGTCAGCATTTGCCACAGGATGTGTCGCCTGATTTTTAGAGGCAGAGCATGACATTTGGGCTCTTGTCTCACATTGTCCACCCTGCGCTGGCCTCTGAGGATGACCATGTCAGCCCCACCCTGTCTCTCCCTCAGGCGCCAGGGTGCCTTGTCATTCTTTGTTGCCCTCCTCTCTCCCAGGACGGGGAAGGGTGTCAGGATTAATGAATATCTTTTGAGTGTGTTGTCAAGTATTTAGATTTTTGCCCATCTGATAAATGAGAAATGGTGTCCTGTGTGTCTCGTATATAGAATGAGATCGAGCATCTTTTCACATATTTTAGAGAACTTGCTTTTCTTTTTTCTGTGACCTGTCTGTTCATACTTAGTACTCATGTCCTCAGAGGATTTTAAGTTTAGGAATATTTTCTATAGTACAAATAGTAACCCTTTACCTGTGGCGTACGTCACACATATTTTTCTCAGTAAGTCATCTGCCTTTTTACTCCGATTGTGGTATTTTACGTTGTGTAAATGTTTTCCATTTTCATTCAGGCAAATTGATCCATCTTTCCCACTATCAGAATTTCAAGTTGTTGGCAAGTTTTCACCATTCCCAGGCATAGAGGAATTCTCCGATGTTCTCTTCTCATACTCGTGCGGCTTCGTTTTTTGTTTTACGTTGAAATCTCTGATTCCTTTCTAATTATTGGGTATACGGCATGAGGAATGCATCTAGTTTTGTCTAGTTATCCCAGAATCACATATTAAAAAGTCCTTTATTCCTCTCACTGGCTTGAGATGCTGTCTTTATTGTGTACTTACTTGCTTTGCATCTGCAATCGGCTGTGTCTGGATTTTGTCCCTTCTCTGACTAGGCCAGTGTCTCGTTTTAATGACGGAGGCTGCATATGTGTTCAAATATATTGGAATCTGGCTGTTTTTTGGCATTAACTAGCCATTGTAATCTGTAATTTGTTCTTTTCCAAATTATAATTGACTTTTTCATTTCAAAAGAAGAATACGCATGGTAGTTTTATTGAGACCATATTAAATGTATAGATTAACCTAGGGAGAATGGGCATCTTAATGAAATTGTCTTCCTAGCTAAGAATGGGGCATGTCTCTTCATTTATTCAAACTTCCTTTTTGGTCTTTCGGAAGTGTTTTTACAGTTTTTTATATGCATTTTAGATATTTTAAGATTATACTTCAGTATTTTCTTTTTTAGTATAACAGGTCATCTTTTTTTTACATCTTTATTCTTCCATTATATCTTTGAAATGGCTCTTGTTTATATAGATTTTTGCATGTTGATTTTAATACCTTCTTTTATAAAATTCTCTTATTTTTTGTAGTAGATTTTCCATGGATTCTTTTGTGTATCCTAGAAATACAATCATATCATCTAAAATTATAGTTTTATCTCTATTTTTTTTTTTTTGCTCTAATTTGCTCTCTTTTATTTCATGGTAGTGGAATAACTCCAACATAATGTTAAAGAGTGTTCGAAAAAAATGGCTTTACTTTAATGGGAAAGCTACTAGTGTTTTCTCATTAAGTAATATCCTAAATTTATATATATATATATAATTATTTATATTATTAAATTATTAATTTATATATATTATATATATATAATACACACACACACACACACACACACACACTTTATCATGTTAAGGAAGTATCCACTAACTCCTGTTTCGTACAGCAATTTTAAAGTCACAAATGGATGTTAACTTTTATTATGCCTTTTCCGCTTCTATGAAAATGGTCATAAAGTTTTCATTAATTCTGCTTTTCAGTCTTTTTTTTTTCCTCTTCGCTTTTCAGTTTGGGAGGTTTCTATTAAGATATTCTCAAGCTCGGAGATTCTTTCCTCAATTGTGTTCAATCTGTTAAACTCATCAAAAGCATTCTTTGTTTCTCTCACGGTCTTTTTGATCTCTAGTATTTCTTTTTGATTCTTTGTTTGAATTTTCCATCTGTCTCCTTACCTTGTCCACCTGCTCTTGCATGTTATCTGCTTTTCCCATTAGAGCCCTCAGCATATTAACGTTTTAAAAGAATTCCTGGTCTGGTAATTTGAACATTCCTGCCCTATCTGACTGCCATCCTGCAGCTTGTTCAGTCTTGTCAAAGCGTATTTTCGCCTTCTGGTACGCCTTGTAATTTTCTTTTTGTTGTCAAGAGGCGTACAGTAAATCCCCAATGTAGTTGATAGGTCCTTTGACTTTAAGCAAAATGACTAAAATGAAGCCAATAGACCATAGGCTAATGGATACAAACAAGAGTTAAGTTGCTCGCGCATCTCATCGATGGTTAAAATGACACCGAATGAAATGCTGTAGTTCGAGGGCCTGCTAGTCCCGGCGAGAAGAACCAGGACCGCTGTGCCTGTAGCTTCAGTAACGTGGGGGGAGGATGTAGGGTCTGGAGAAGTGTCTGTAGTTCGAGTTCTCTGTCCTCTAGTGAACTTGTGCCTCTGGACTGTGAGCTTCACGAGTGCGTCTCACCACACCCCCAGTGGGACAGCAGCCAGGGTGGCTGGAGTTGGGGGTTCCCTTCCTCCACGTGGGAGGCTAGAGCCACCTGGAGTTGGGTCTTCCCCTTCTGGGTCAGTCAGGCTCTGATCAAACCCTAGCAGGTAGGGCCCTGGTTAACGAGTTTCTCCTGAAGACAGACCTTGTTACCAGCAGATGCTTTGGTGAGTTTCAAAATGGTTACCTCTCCCTCCTCCTGCAGGAAGCGAGGGGATTTCTCTCCCCTGGTGGGGCTCCAGGAGGTAAAACTCACAAAAGAGTGTTGACCTCCCCGGAGATTGCGACTGTCACACTTGTCCACACTGAGCCTTGGAGCAGTTCATCCATTTCGGTGGATGTTTCTGCTCTGGTAAGTCGTGAGTCGCTGAATCTGCCTGTCTCTCCGATTGAGGGGGCAGCAGCTCACCTTGTGACCTCACATCTTTGATAAATCAAAGAAGAGTTCTTGATTGTTCAGTCTGTTCAACTTTTAGCTTGTGTGGACGGAGTGGTGTGGCTTCTAACCTCCTTACACAGTTTTTGGATATACAGTCGACTAGTTTGGATTTTGGAAACGTGAGCACACAATAGCCTTGGGGAGAATTAATTTCCTCTGGACGTGCCAGAGGAAACATTAGTTTGAGTGGAAGACAGTGCAGGCTGCAGAGAAAAGGCAGATTTCATTTAGGCCTCTGAGACCCACATAGGTGGGGCTATGTAGGATTTTTTAAGTAAGGGGTAAGAGAGTTAGTTTATTACATTTTCTAGAAAGAGGAGATTTTTCTTATGGGACACTGCTTCCCCGGTGGAAGCTTGATGGTACCAGGGGTTCCTGTTGAAATCAAGGACTGCATAATGTTGGCATTGTGATACTTTAACCGTGCTGTCTTTGGCTGCTCGTTAAATTGTTATTGTCTCATAAAGTATGGGGCTGCCTTCCCATCTGGGTGAGTTTCCCATCTTTGAAGAGAGATTTGAGGCTGAACCTGTCATCTGGCGCTGCTCTCCAGGGCACTCTTGCTCACGAGAATGAGTGAGAAACCCTGTTTTCTAGCTGTATTAGGGATTCCGGGTCCAGCTCTCCAAATGGAGGAGCCACAGAAACCCATCTGCTCCCATGAAAGGTGGCCCAGGCTTCAGCTTTGCAAGAACAGCAGATTTCCCTCGCAGGCCACATACTCTGGATTCAAGTTGCTCGTTATCTAAAAGTCTACTTCGATAAGCTACTTGACCAGATTAAACCAGCGGTTCTCAGCTCGCGGCAGTTTTGCCTCTCCCATCTCCCCAGGGATATCTGACAAAGTCTGATGAAATTTTTGGCAGTCACAACTGCCAAGGTTTCTACTAGCATCTGAGTGTTGCTCAACATCCCACAATGCACAGCACAGCCTCCCTACACCCAGAGGTCATCAGTGCTGAGGTTGAGAAACCCTGCTTACTCAGCAGGTTACCCCTCAAGGTGGGATCGCTGGGGCACAGGTGTAAGCTTATTGACCTTTACCGCCGAAAGCCAAAATGTTGCTCTATGTAGTTGTATTAATTTCCACTGTCACCAGCAATGAGTGTTCCAAGGGTTTGCGGCTTTGCTCGTCCTCTGTGTAGCCAGTGCCGGTCCGGTGGCTTGTAATTTGCATTTCCTTCATCATTCCTGAAGTTGAGCACCTTTTGATATCCTTAATTGTCCATTTGGATTTTCTCTTCTGGAAAATGCTTGTTCAAGTTTTTTTTATTATTTTTTTTCTATTGTATCATGCTTTTTCCTTATTGTTTTTGTAGGCAATCTTAATTCTACAGATGAGTCTTTGTTAGGCTGATTATAGATATCTTTTTCTACTCTATGGCTAGTTCATCCACTTATGATGTCCTTACTCTTGATATAGTCATACCAAACTATTCCTTTATCGTTAATGATTTTTGTATTTTTTCTTAGAAAATAATCTTCCCCATTCTAAAAATCATAAAATATCCTCCTTTAGCTTCTAAAAGTGATACAGTTTTGCCTTTCACAGCCATGTCATGGAGTTTTGAACCCCTCTAATTCCATTCATTTTCTGTTTTATCATTTTATCCTCCAATCTTAGTATCATTTACCTTTTAATTTCTTTGGGTTTAATGCGCTGTTCTTTTTCTAAAATGTTTAATACAGAAGCATAAAAGAATAAACACAAAACACAAAAAAATAAAAGCAACGTCTATGCAGAAAAAGAAGAAATTCTGCAAGTCAGAAAGAAAATAGAATGACATTTTTTCAAGTGCTGAAAGAAAGAATGGAAAAACCCCCATCAACCCATAATTCTATTCCCAGGGAAATCTTTCAAAAACAAAGGTACATTTTTGTGTCTAGTAAAGACAGAAAGAACTAGATTTACCCTTACAACTGAAAAAAAAACAGACAAAAATATATGAAACCATTTGTGAGACACTGGATATCAGCAAATGAGCAGTGATTCATGAGAGCTGGGAAATAAATGAAGGAACCGTCTGATTGTCCCAGCTTCCAGCCTTGGGAGAGTTTTCAGGCTCAGGCACAAAGAGGATAGCCTGGGAGAAGGCCAGCAGATTCCCTCTGAGTTGAGAAGCTGAGCCTGAGGGTCCAAGGAGACCACAGTAGTTAAAGAGTTCTCAGGACAGAGTGCCAGACGGGGCCTCATATGATATCCTAGAATATCACTTGAAGATAGTTTGTAAGTTAAAATGGACACACTGAATCTAAAACAGCCACTAAAATAAAACAGAGTTGTAGCTAATAAGCCAACAAAGGGGATAAAATAGAGTTCTGATAGACTAAATGTGTCCCCCGCCCAAATTCATATGTTGCCGCTTACCCACCCCCCTCCAATGTGATGGTATGGTCTTTAGGAAGGGGGCCCTTATGATGGCCTTACAAAAGAGACCCCAGAGAGCTCCCTCCCTGCTTCTAACATGTTAGACACATCAAAAGACCTGCCTCCGTGAACCAGGAAGCAGGCTCTTACCAGATACTGAGTCTGCTGGGCCCTAATCTTGGACTTCTCGGCCTCCAGAACTGGGAGACATATCTGTTGTTTATAAGCCAGCCAGTCTATGGCATTCTGTTACAGCATCCAAAAAGGACTGAGAAAAGAATCATAAAAAAACATTCAATTAATCCAAAAGGAGTCAGGAAAAAAATGAGAGAACATAGAACAAATGGGACAAATAGAAAACAAATGGCGAGATGAGAGATTTAAACCCAACCTTATTAATAATCACATTCAATGTGAATGGTCTTTGGATGATTTGAAATGATTATATAGAGGTAGGAGTATTATTGAAATAATAGATACTAGGCTATTCATATTTGTTACTTTGGAATTATGGGGGCGAGGAATTAGCTTTCTCTATATGTTTGTATTATTTGATTTGTTACACTATATGTGTATTATATTCTTCAAATAAATTGAAAAACATGAAAATCTATAATCAGAGCAGTTAGATTCTCTCGTCTCCAGTTTTATCTAGCACATCCAGGTAGCTATTACTGCTTATCATTTTCACTCCCATCCCTGGAAGATTAAATTAAATCTCTGGTGAAATGAAGAAAATAAATAAAACTCAGGGCTATCTATAGCCTAACTTGATGAAGTAGAGGGAGGTTCATGGTCGATAGCACAATCCACTTCACTTGTTTGGCTGTCATTCTCTGTGACATCTTGTATCCTCTCTTATCTCCTATGGCAGAGACTGCTGGTTATCTCTCAATATCTGTTCTCTGCTTCTAAAGTAATAGAATCCCCAATTTTTAGCTGGAAATGTTGCCCTCCAGGAATAAAGACTTCATTTTCCAGACTTCTCTGTACATAACAGTGGTTGAATGACTAAGACCTGCCTGCTGGGATGTGAGCAGAAGTGACTGAGACTATTCTGGATTGTACCCTTAAAAGGATGGGTATTCTATGTATTTCCTTTTTACTGGTTGAGAGGTAGGTGTCGTATTGGCCATCTTGAACAATAGAGATGGGGGAAACACTCAAGGGATGGTAGAGTAGTAGCCTAGTTTTCTAACTCCCCTTGGAGTTACCCAGAAGGGCTTATGAGACAGAATTATCTATGATGTTTAAGGTATTGTTGTTTTGGCATCTCTATTACAGCAGTTTTAGCCATGTCCTAAATAATATAGCTCTATCCATTTTTAGTTCTCCTTTCGTAATTAGAAGTGGAATGTTCCCTTTTCCATTTAAAAGTTTTCACGTAATCTTGACATTAGAAGATAACTGTGAGAGTTTAATTTTCTCTCTCATTAGAAAAGGAAAGGAAAAATTGAATGAACAAATCTAAAGCATTTTCTTTGGAAAAAATGAACAAGTGATAAACAATTTTCTGGTTGTACTAATCAATACAAAAGAAATACCAATTCTTGGAAAGCTCTCTAAAAATAGGTCTGTAAATCTGAAATTATTTAAAGTAGTAGGCATAATAAATAACTTAGTAAAAAACTTGAAAATACTCAAAGGACAAATTGGAAGAAAAATATATTACCAAAATCAGTTAAGCAGGAAGAAATAAAAGACATAAAACCCCCAAAGAATTATCTTATAAAAAAGGTTTCACACTCAGAAGGTTCACAGATGAATCTTTTGAAAGTTTTTAAAAGAGATCATTTGTACTGTTCATACTTCTCTAGAACAAACTAAAAGCTAAAAACTTAGCTGAATCTGCAAGACTCAAATTCCTGATGTCCAAATCTGACCTAAGAAATAGAAACAAAAGAAAAAGCGATCTCATGTTCCAAAAGAACATTACTATTTTTTTCCAAAAAAAAAAGAGCATGAGCCAAATCTAACTGTATTTTCAAAGTTCTAATGGGTTGTTTCCAATACTAATGCAAAGTAGAGTCATTGATATGCAACTTATGATTGAACATGTTAATAAATAGCAAAAATGACCATTTTAATAGGATTTAAAAAATCACATTATACTCATTGTCCCTAATCTTTCTCTCACTAAACGTCTTCAAGAAAATCTATTTTAGATCGGTTGTTCAGACTCCACAGACAATTCCAGCAACATTATAAAATAGGAAGTACAATTTATTAACGCTATTATGTAATATAGGATATCTCAAAGTATAAGTTTTGATAACGTTAGTAGCATAAATGCGATAGACATATAAAACGCATCATTTTAAAGTTTAAATTTTTTACGTCGATCTTCTTTGTTGTGAATTTTAAGTAATACATTTTTAATCGCAAATGAGGGGGAAACCATACAAAAGAGTAGCTCATCAAAATAAACAGAGTTTTAGAAAAGTAGACAATTAATTATAACCCTGAAAATAAGTGAAGACCGCCCGAATTGGAACAGACAAAAGCTAGTTATCCAGAGATCGCTATAGCATAGGAATCAATCACTGTCATACGTTTTGGCAGAGACTCAAAGGTTGGCAAAGGAATGTTAAAAGCTTTACAGTGGAAAAAATGCAGAGGTTCTGGTCGGCCCTCGCTGGAGGCTGTTGGCATGAGGAAGCTGGAAGCCAGCTAACTAGAAGTGGGGTGGGTGTCCTGTGTGATGCGTGAGGGGTGCACATTTTAATTTTCTCTGGTTGGTCCTAACTTAGAAAAGTAGGGGACAAAAATTAGAGAGGTTGTCAATTATTGATGAAATCCACATAGTTTGGGGTTGACTATTACGAAAGTTATTGTTCAGCTTCTTCTTCCCAGACTGTGACTAGAGATAGCTATCGGGCTCCCCAGGGCTGTTTGTTGCAGATAAGGCCTTGCTTCCCGGTAGGCTGCAGTGGTAGGTCAGAGTCCTGTTTGCGTACGTGCTCTGGCGACTGTGGTCTGGCGACTGTGGTCTGGCGACTGTGTTCGTATCGTCAGTATAGCATAACTTCGGGATGGCCTTAATCTGTCCTGAGCCGCAGCCATATTTAGGTAGAGGCCCCCTGAGACCTGGGAGTTATTTCAGGGAGTGCCCCAGAGTAAAAAATACGGAGAAGGGCTGCCTCCGATTCTTCATCTGGGAAATAGGGATAACGATACCGATTTCGGAAATTATCGTGCGGTCCGAAGGATAGACCTTAAAAATAAAAAAGTCCCCGCTTCGCCCCCGCCCCGTCAGTAGACTTTCTGGGACACGTTTACAGCCTGGCCCAGGCTGGGAGGCCAGCGAGGGGGTGGTCATGAGCCGCCCCGCACGATGGCGCACGGCTGGGGACCGATCGGACCTGGCGGGACGCCGCCGCGTGGGGAGGGGCGCATCCGCCCACAGCGCGCCGGGACACGATGGCCGCCGAGGCGTCGTCTAGCGCCATCCCATGGCGACACGCCGCCATGCCGCCACGCCCGCAGGCACAACGGCTGCCACCGTGGCCGGAAGTGCGCGCGGCTGACCGGAACCAGCTCGCCGCGGAGCCTCCCGGGAGTTGTAGTTCCGCTCAAGGCCAGGGCCGCCTACGCAGCGCTGGGAGCACTCTGGGCGCGATCTGCCTGCTTCCCGACCGCAGGCTGGTCTCGGGCGGCTAACACCGGGAATCCGGTTCGTCTGCGGTAGCCGCTGCACCTCGGGCAACCGCGGCGACCTACACGCTGCAGAGCCGGGGGCCGCTGGAGGGGGGCCCCGCGCGGGGGTCTGGTGGGAGGCTCCGTCTGACGTCTTCGGTGGAGGGTCAGGGTTCCCGTCTGGTGTAAGGCGGGGGCCACCTGCTGGCCAGATCTCACCACTTCTCTGTCCTCCCACAGCTCGGCGTCATCGGAGTCCACCATCCGCAAGGGATCCAGTGACAGCCTTGGCTCCGGTAAGCTGGGGGTTCAGCTTTCCCCTGAGTGGTCACCCCTCTTTCCCAACGGTGGATTCGTTTTCTTCCCTTGACCCAGAGCTTCTCTGCCCAGCCAGGCCCCTGGACCGCGCTCAGGTATCCGAGCCTCCTCTGGGCAGGAGGGACTGCTGAGGAAAGCCCCACTTCCATCCCCCAGGCCCCCCAAACCCCCCGTGGACCTCACATCGCAGCCAACGGTAGGCGCTGAGCTATGAGGGCCATGAAGGAAGACCGTGAGAGGGTCGTTATTTCGGGGATCTACAGTGTTTGTCTTCATGGGACAAACCTTTATTGAATATCTGGATCAGGTCCCAGGGAAACACCGGGTCCCATCCTCGACTGGGGTCCTGGGTGATGTTGGTCACGTGAGCAGATAAGGGCGCTCGCGTGTGGTTGGGTGCCCTGGTAGTTACCGTTACTGGGTGAATGGACACCCAGGGAGGGTGGTCAGTTCCTACTGAGGAAGGGTGACTAAGATCAGACTTAAAGAGAAGTCAGGTCTCTGAAGGTGCCAAGGGGCAAAAGGGTGTGCCAGGAGCGGGGAGCAGCACGTGCAAAGGTGAGGAGCACCCCACAAGTGGGTGCTGCTGGATTTGGCATCGTAGAGAAGCTTCTGGGAGGTGAGGCTGGAGGTGGCTCAGGGAGCAGATCAAGGTAGGTTAGGGGGTGCAGGAACAAAGTAGCCAGCAGAGTGAGTGGCGGATGTACCTTGGATGTGAACATGTGGCAGCGGGCTGGGTAGCGGAAGCCGGGGCAGTGTGGCACACCTGTTGGCAGGTAGATGAAGAAGGGCGGCCGCAGGGAGACGGTTTAGTGTAGACTGTTCTTTCACCGCTCTGGTGACGGTGGGAAGTGATGCAGAGATGATGGATTTGTCTTTTGTTGATGCTTTCTTATTCAAGATGGAATGGGCTTGAGCTGGGGGGGAAAAAAACCGAAACCAATACTCTAATTTTAAATCTTCACAAGGCCCAATGTATCAACGTTTTCCCATTATGACTTGAACTTGGGTCTTACTAAAGATTTTCCCTGTGACAGTTCATAATTTTTTGTTTATTTTTACTTAGTAATATTAGAAATATCTCAGATGCCCGGCAAAGTAAAACAAGAAACCTTTGAGAAACCAGATTGAGCAAATGTTAAAGTGTATTTGCTTCAGATTTTCTAAAGAACTGAAACCTTATACATGACGTATGGATTTCTTTTGCATCCTACCCGTTCCATTTTGCCTTCCTCTCTCTCTCTCTGGGGTCACAACTCTTGAAATTGCTATGTATCCTTCTCTGTTTTTGTTTACTTAACAGACTGTTAAGTAAACAAAGTGTATGTAGCTATAAACAATATATATGACTAGTGTGTTCATATATTTGCCTATGTTTCTTTTAGATTGTCTTTTTCTTAATTATCTTTAGTATTTTTCATATATTCTAGATTCACAGCCATTTTGGCTTTTGCACATTGCAGAAATCTTGAACAGAATTTGATTGAGTCTGCTGTTTCTTCTATGGGTATATTTCTTAGCATTGAATCATTTGTAGTTGTCTAATAATTTTTTTAAATCTCTACTGAAATTGTCTCCTTTTTTATGTCTAAACATTATGTGTATTTGCCTTCTCTTGTTTTCTTGATCAGCCATGCCTGAAGTCAGTCTATATGTTATTTTTAAATACAAGCCAATTAGTTGATGGTTTTAATAATTCCTTTCCGAAAATTGATTTTAGTTTTCCTTTTTAAAATTTTTATTGGGGCACAATTTCAGACTTAAAATTGCAATAGTAGAATAGTATAAAGAATTCCTGAATACCTTTCATCTAAATTCCCCAAATATTAACACTTTACATTTTTATGGGGGTGGTGAGAGGATGTAGAGGAATTTCAAGACCAGTTAAGGGAAAAGCTGTAACCATGAGGTGACAGGAGTACATGCAAGCTTTATGTAGGAATTCACATGGGGAGGGGGCATGTCCCTCGAAGCATGAGACCACCAGGGGCCACTTCCCAGAGGGCGGAGGACAAGGGAACCCCTGGACATCACTGGGTCAGAGCCTGCAGGGGTAGACAAAGCAGGCGGGCTGTCGATGACTACAGATCTGCTTAGCTTTGGGCTGTGTTGAAAACACTCGTGTGTTGATATTTTAGTTTGCTGCTGCTGGCCTTCTGAGCTTACAATCTCAGGCAGCTGAGAAGAAATAAACAACCCAGATCACTGTACACAACCATCTTTGGCTCATTTACACAACAGCTTGCTTTACCCTGTTCCTTCCCCCTCCGTACGTGTATGTGTGACTCCTTCAGTGTGCAGGTCCCCAAGACAGGGACCTTTCTGTCCCATCATCACAGTATAATGATCAGAATCTAGATACTGGCATTGATACCGTACCGTTGTCTAACCCACACATCTTACTCAGATTTCACTAGTCATCTCAATAATATCCTTTCTAGCTAAAGAAATCTCAGATCACGCATTGCTGTTTTTCTTACATCTCTTCGGTTCCCCAATATTTCATGATCTTTAATAACATTGACATTTTTTAAAAGTACAGGTCAGTTATGATAGAATGATCCTCATTTTGGGTTTGTCTCATGTTTTATGATGAATAGATTCAGGTAATACATTGGTGGCAGGATTTTTTTTATCTCCTTTATTATTTCTTTGATTTCTTCTTTTTAAATCTTTGCTCATACTTGTTTATTTTATGTTTTCTAGATTTACTCTTGTTTCCTATTTTTCAGTTTTTATTTAATGCATATCTTAGGGCTATAATTTTCCTTTAAGTGTGTGTTTATAATTATCCACCAATTTTGATATGGAGTATTTTGTAGTCATTACAAACATTGTCGTATCTTTTTTACTATTTTCTAGTTTTACTGATTTTCGGTTTAGAGGGTGGCATCTATGCAATATTGATTTTTAAACTACTACAGAGGTTTATTTTTTAGCTTAGTGCTCCATTTTTATAACTATTCCAGATGTGCTTAAAAAGAACGTATATTCTCTAATTATCAAGTATGTTCTTCTGTCTGATCCAATAGATCAATCTTCTGTTATTCAAATGTTACACATCCTTACTCCATTTTTTGTATCCTAGATTTTTCATTTCTAAAACTGTACCCGGAAATCTTACTGCGGTAGAGGATTTGTCAGTTTCTCCTTGTTGCGTCAGGATTTATGTGCGTTTGAGCTGCGTATGCATGGTCTACATTCACAGACTTAAGATCTGGTCTCTGCTTTGTCTGTTCGCGATGGGTTGCTCTTTCTTGCTGTTTGTATGTTTCGTATTTTGTTTATCAAACGTCAGACATTGTGTGTGGGCAAAAAGAGACGTCTCCTTGGCTGTCACCGGGTGGAAGCTGGGGGAAGCGGGGGCGTTGGGGGCAGGGCAGCAGGTTGGTTGCGATGAGACTGGTCAAGAGTTGAACTGGCTGGCATTTGTTGTTGCTATGGTTACCATCAGGCCACCGCTGGCTTTGCATTTCTCTGGCATCGCTGTGCAGAGAGAGAGTGGGCTGGTAGCTGTTGCTCCCTCTGCTGCTGACCTAACCCACTTTGACTCTCGGTTCTGATGCTCCGGCTTGCTCTCAGTGCTGGCTAGTCTGGTGGTAGAGGGCAGGGTGCTCTTTCTTTCTCAGCCCTAGGAGGGCCCTGGGTCCCTGAGTGTCAGGGCTGGGGCTGTCGGGGACGCTGCTCAACACCTGTTGTAAGAGAATCTTGAAGTGTGAGCCCAGGACACATGCCCACCCCTCTCCTTTTCCCTGCCAGGCTCAGTAGGTCCCCAGTAGGTCTTACTTGGGCTCTGGGAGCAACAGGGTTTGCAGCCCTTCCCCCAGCAGCGTCAGAGAAATTTCTGGAAGGATGAGGCTTCCCACAGTGGCAGCCATTCCCTCCTCCAGACTGTCACTACCCAGCGAGTCATCTCTGGTCACCTGTCCAGCCCTTCTCTTTCTGCTGAGCACTCAGCGGAGGTCTGGGTTGGTTCTCTGTGTCACATTACTACAAATGTAGTGGTTTAAAGCAGTAGCCACTGGCTCACGGTTCTGCTGGCCGGAAGGCAGGGGCCATCCAGGAGGTGGGTTAGGGGGAGGTTTGCTAGGAGGATGGGGTGTGAGAGGACGAAAAAGGAGAGAAGGGATCGACGTGACCCAGAGGGTGACCCCAGCCACCTGTATCTCTACACTCGGCGCCCTTCCTCTCATTCTCCACTATCTGTTTAGCTGGATCTCAGCCCCTCCCATCCCACTGTCACCCCTGTACGTCACTTCCGGTGATGCGCAACCCTCTTGTTGATCAAGGCACGGAAGTTGCTTTCTTAAGGGTATTTTGTTTTTCCTTCTCGTGGTAAAGATGAGATAACGGGTATGAGAGAGGTAGGTGTTCAGAGCCACCCAGCTTACTAGATAGAGGCCGAGCCAGCACTAGCCCCGCGGCTCCTGTCCCCGGGCGGGGACGTCCCCCTCTGTGCCAGAGTTCATGGCTAACACCTGCCCCTTCCCACATCGCAGATTCCTCTCCTCCAGGGGAAGGACTCTGATGGGAGGTCATGGAAAGAAACCCCAATAAGTAATTCTTATGAAATACTTAAATATTATACAATGAACGCGTTTGTTTTAAGAAGTAGGAAGCTGAAACTTACTGGATTTCGTTCAGCAATGTCACCATCAAAATAAATAATTTTTTTTTAAAAGTAGAAAATGGCACTGTAAAAAGCAACCCCCCCAAAAAAATCCTACGATGTGAGGGTAACCACTGTTAATATTTTGTGTGTTTTCTACAGAAGTTTTCTTCATGAGGTTATAAAATCCCATTCCACGTGCTGAAGGTGATGTAAACAGACAGGAAATGGAGCAAAGGGTCTCCAGCTACTGTTTCTGACCCACGCTGGAGGGTCTGCCTTCCCATATTAGCTTCCTGGGGCTGAGTGACACTGTACTACCAGCTGAGTGGCTTACACAACAGAAATTTAATCCCTCGTGGTTCCGAAGTCCAAGATCAAGGGTAGGTTTTGTCTGAGGCTGAGGAGGTCCTGCTCCAGGCCCCTCCCCGGCTTCTGGAGGTCGACTGGCAGTCTGTCGTTCCTTGGTTTCTGCTGCGTCACCCCGATCTCTGCCTTCGTCTTCATGTGACATTTCTCCCTGTGCGTGTCTCTGCGTCCGTAGTTCCCCGTTTGATAAGGACACAGTCACGTGGGATTAGGGCCCACCCTCCTGGTCTCATTTTAGCTTGACCATCTGCAAAGACTATTTCTAAATAAGGTCACACCGAGGTACCGAGGGCTGCGACTCCAGTATAGCTTCTGGGGACACAATTCAACCCACCAGACGTCCCAACCGGGAAGATGGTGTCTCAGGGAAGCCACAGCTGTCCAGTCACTTCAGGTTATAAGAAAGAACAGTCCCCTGACATGCTCCGTCTAGAGCACGCTGCTCCCTCCCTGCCAACCCCCACGGAGCTGTAGGTGTGGGACCGCCCCGGGGGACGAGCCTGTGACCGGTCTGTCTCTGCTCCTCCCAGCTCTTCTCTTCCTCATTGGATTTCTTCTCCTTCCTCCAGGGTTAGGGGACGAGCGGGGGAGGTACAGTCAGGCGCCACTTAACGCTGGGGATGCATCCTGAGAACCGCATCATGACCTGATTCGGCGGTAGCGTGAACATCGCGGGGTGCACCTGCACACACCTAGCGGGCACAGCCTGCCTCACGCCGAGGCCGCGTGCTGAGCCTGTCACCTCAGGCTACTCCGTAGCCTGTGTGGCACATTTCTGTGCAAACAGCTCGAGATCCAATCAGGAGGAAATGTCCGAGGACGATGCTGGCATCACCTGACATCCTGTTTCGCAGCAAACTCTCCCTTATAAAGAGTACACTTTAAAGTAACAACAGAAGCCATAGTATCACCCGTAAACCAGTCACACTGTCCTCTGTCACCGTTACCGAGTACGCACGGTGCGTAATTGGATGTGCTGTACTTTTCATACGCCTGGCAGTGCAGTGGCTGGTTTACCCCAGCGTCACACAGACACACGAGTGACACGTTGCCCTAGAACGGGACTTTTAGGCTCCATCCTACTCTTGTGGGCCCCCGTCACGTCTGCTGTCCACTGTTGACCAAAATGTCGCATGGTGTGTGGCTGTGGAGGAGAAGCAGCACGAATTTCTCCTTGCTCGGTGTCATTTGTCACTCTCACCGCCGAATGCTGGCTGACCTGCCTTACGTAGGAGGCCACGCGATGGCACTTTTTCGGGGGGGACAACCTGTGCCAGCCCCCAGCGCTGGCTCAGTGGTCCCGCCTGTCAGGGTGGCATTCTTCGCCGAGCAGGGTCCATGTCCTTGCTGCAGGTAAGGCTCAAGCTCTCTTACCTCCCCCGCCATCCATTCGGCCCCCTGCCCCGCATGCAACTCTTACATCCTTGTTCCAACAAAGGCCAGCAGTGCAGGTGCCTCTCACCCCTGCCCCCTGTCCTCACTGGGCCACCATGGTGGCCCGAGCCAGCCTCTAACTTCCAATTTCTTCAGCCGTGAACCCGGCTTCTGTTTCTGGGTCCCCCGTGCCCTATCCTCTCTCATGCTCCCCTCTGGTGAACTACTGGGCACCTAAGAGTTTCTGGGGGCGTGAGGGTGGTTCCCCCTTTCTGCAGGCTCCCTGCAGTCTCCATGAACAGTTCTCCTGGAGCCCCCCGTCTGCTTGGGGAAGAAAACCCCACACTGCACGCCTCCAGCACCTGGTTCTCTGATTATTTCCATCTCTCAGAGGAAAGACTGTTGAGGTGTGTCTAGCAGCTTCTCCTTACAACTTGGGGTGTCTGCGGTTCAGCTAACACTCCAAGGCACCTGGGAAAATCCCATCTGGCTCCCTGTTATCCGTCTGCGAATCATCTGCTTATGTGGGCTGCTTTGTTCAGTCACTGGTATCTCTGGAAGGTCTTCCCGTGTCAGATAGGTCTTCTGTGGCCGTTAAAGTTGGTTTCATAGCTTGGCATGCTTTCATTGGATCATAATTTATTAACCAATCTTTTATTTTTTAAGCACTTAGGTAGTCTCCAGTTTTTTTTTTAAAAGTACCTCTACAATTTTTCACAGAGTTCGTGTAATTTCAGAGTTTTAGCGTCTCTGCAGACCCTTTAGCTCAAACTCCAGTGTCTGTCCTCGTGTCTCTTCAGGAGAGAACAAGACGTGGGGTCTGGCTGACGATTCTGGCCGCGGTAAACTTGCTCTTGAACATCTGTATCCCTGTTCCCTTGGTAAATGAGGAAAGGAGGAGGAAGGCTCAGGAGAAGCCACCAGATCCTGTCTCGTTGGGGGAAGTGGCAGAGCCAGGCTGGGATCGGCTCAGCGTAGCCAGCACAGTTCTTAATAAAAGTTCCTGTTGACAAGTCGCAGCTTCGAGAGGAGACACCAACAAAACTTAGCAGGATCCATGAGGGAGTTGAGGGTTCATAAACTTCCATTTGCCTTCGCTAAGCTCCATTTAAGGGACTCTGCCCTCAAGGACCCGGTTTATATTTCCCTGTGAATTTCCCCAACGCCAGGGGTAGGACTGGTGATAGGAGCTTTGGGTTAGAAGATTAGTAGGCCATGGATATTTTAAAAATAACTTTGCAGAACTGATCAAATCCGAAATGCCTGTTTGTTATAGAAAAGGTGCGAAAATTCATCAAAGGACAAAGAAAAAACAATTTAAATGGTCCTTATCCAACTCCCCAAAGCTAACGACGACTACCGTTTTATCTTTCGTCATTTCAGAGATGATTCTGCGTGAGTGTGTGCGCATGCGCGCGCGTGTGTGTTAGCTCAAATAGTGTCCAACCACCTTTTTCGGTTATCCGTATCTATTAATAGTTTTCTGTGATTTCATTTTTTCACCGCATAACGTTTCTTTCCCTTTGATGTGGCATATTCGTTTCACTAGTCCTCTGTAGCTGGGTATTTAGTTGTGTTTTTTTTCAGTCTTGCTCAATGTGTAATAAATATCTTGGCCACTGATATCGTTGCCCCAACTCATGACTTTCTTCAGAATAAATCTCTGTTGAGTTCCCGGGTTATGGTGGGCACGGGGTAGTAGGCGGCTCATTCATTCCTGAGTCACAGAGATATCTACCTCATACGTAGGAAAATAAAAACCCACACAAGTTCAAGCCTCCAGGCTGGGTCCCCATCACGTTCTAACATTTGGGGTCCTCTGCCTTGCCTGAGCCTGGGGTGGTGCAGCTGCTGGTTCTGAGGCTCATATCCTCTTCACCTGCCTCCACAGGTGTCTGCTTTCCCCAGACCAGCCAGGAAGGACCATGTGCCAGGTGAGTGTGGCATTTCTTTATACTGTGCTTTGTTTTACCGCAGATTTGAGGTTGCTTCTAAGAATGCATCTGATCAAACAAAATGCAAATGAATCAGGATCAGGGAAGACAGGAAGCGAATGGAAGATCAGCGCCACGGGGAGGGTGGTGTGGGTACGCTTTTTTAAGTCTGATATATTTCTGGCGCTGCAAAATGACAGATATTCCATCCAATATCTGACTTGTGTGTCTGGCACAAGCACGTCACCTGAACGGCAGGTCTTTTCCAGTATAAGTCGTGAATGTTCTGCCCGTGCAGAAATCTATGATTACAGCTGTTGAGGGAATCCAATACTGACCTACAAACACAGCCTTGTCATGATTGGGAGCGACCTAGAAAAAACCACTGCGTTATCGGGAGGAACCAATGAATAGTATGTTCTTCAAATGATCTGCACGGTGCTTTTGACAGAAGGAGAGCAGACAGCTCCCTGTCTCAGTCTTCACCAGGGGCCATGGGGGGGGTGGGTGATGGCGGGGGCGATGGTCCAGGCTCACCCAGCCTTCTCTCCTCCAGTTCAAGATAGCCGCCGCCTTTTCCCTCTGCAGCACAGACACCTCATCCATCTGCCCTTGGCCTCCTTGGAGCCCTTTCTCCGTTATCATTATGTTTCTTCAGACATCAGTGGCATCGTTGTCTGCCATCAACCTGTCTGCATTCTCATGTGCCTCTTTTCTCTTCCTACCTTGGTCTTTAGGGACAGGTGAACACCAAGTGCACTGCCAAAACCCTTGAAGTTAGGAGAGCCAGAGACCCAGCTAGAGTGAGTGTAGGACAAACAGAATCTCGGTAGGACCCCACACTGTGGGGAGGGCAGGTGTGCAGTGGGACTTGGAGGACCCCAGATATCGTCAGGAGTCTTTCTGGTCCCTTGTCCCTGTTTCTGGGACTCCCTTCTGTCATACTGACTTCACGTGACCCAAAATAAAATGCCCAAATAGCTCCCACAGCTCACATTACAACTTTTGCCATAGAAAGGGACCGAGGCTCATTAAATAGAGCCAGTTTGCAAGATCTTTGGGAAAGATTCCGATTGGCCCAGCCTCATATGAGGTGGGGCCGAGGGGCTGACGGGGAGGGAGAGCATGAGTCCCACGGAAGACGAGGCCTCGTGGACACACGTTGGAGCTGTCCACTCCAGGAAGAGGGGCAGTCACAGGGTCCTAGTTCCTATCTCAGGGACCTGTCTGAATGTGAGTGTTTATGCTTACTAAAGCCGGGCCTCTCTGGAGGTTCGATACCAGAAGCATCTGGGGACAGGACAGGTCTGAGAGCTGAAAACAAGGTGGTGACCCCACAGCCTTCTCAGAAGAGAGAGCGGGCTGCGACTGAGGCGGCTGTCAGACTTGGATGTGAAGCTGGAAATTTCTTTTGGTGGAAATTTCATTGGGAAGCTACTGTTTTGTAGGAAACCAAGTCTCATTGGGGCTCTCCCTCTGTTAGGGCTGTCGGCAATAAAGGTGACAATAAAAGCATTCAGACTCCATCTGGTGAGCACTCCTGTTCCCGTCTCTGTGTTTTTCATCTGTTGTTTCATGAATAAACCTGGGAGCTGGATGTCAGGAATTCCTCCTCCCACTTTACTGATGAACAGACAGACAGAGACCAGGGCCCTTAGCAACTGCGCTAAACTGCAGTCGTATCTACCAATTCCGTGTCCCCAGCAAGAGAATCCGGTGGCATTTCTGCATCGCAGACCTGGACTCTCCAACACAGCAGCTGTTGGCCACCGCTAGGGTGGCTGTGGACCTGAATTTTTAATTTACACTTACATTTTAAAACTGAATCAGTATATTTTTGTCATTAAATACAACCTCATTGCTTTTATAGGTATGGTGTGAAAAAAATATATATATATTAGTGATTTAAAAATGATTATATGTTGAAACGATAATATTTTTGATGTAGTAGGTTAAACGAAGTATCATTAAAATTCATTCATTTCCTTTTTTACTTTTTTAAAAAGTATGATTACCAGAATTTATTTTTGAAACCACTTTATCAAGGTATGACCGACATACAAATATCTGTATATATTTTAATTAGACAGCTTGGTGAGTTTACAGATCAAGATGTACCCGTGAAACCATCACCACCATCAAAGCCATAAACTTCCATCACATCCAAGTTTCCTCCCATCCCGCTTTTTAAATATATATATATATATATATATATATATATATATATATATATATATATATATATATTTTTCTTTTGTGGTAAGTGCATGTAATAAAAGATCTGCCTTCTTAGCAAAAATTTAAGTACACTCTATGGTATCGCTAACTACAGGCCCTGTGTTAACGCAGTGGCTCTCAGGATTTTTATCATGCCTCCTCCCAGCCCCTGGTAACCACTGTGCTACTCCCTAGTGCTATGAACGTGACTGTTTTAGAGGCTTCATAAAAGCAGGATCATGCAGTATTTGCCCTTCTGTGTCTGGCTTATTTATCTTAGCATAGTGTTCTCCAGCTCCATGAATGTCACAAATACTGTGATTTTCTTCTTTCTTGTGGGTGAATAACATCCCATCGTGTGTACATGCCACATTTTCTTAATTCATTCTCCCACTGATGGACAGTTAGGGTGTCTACATCTCTTGGCTGTTGCAAATAATGCTGTAATGAACATAGACATGCAGATGTGTCTTCAAGATCCTGCCCTTAATAAGACTGTCCTCTGCAAGGTGCATTTGCTTCTTTATGATTTGGATGTTTTTTGTCTCTTTTTCTTGCCTAGTTCTGGCTGGACATCAGTACTGTCTGAATAGGAGAGGCATATTTACCTTCGCCATGAGATTTATAATGATTTCACATTGCTACCTAATATATTTTTGTTTCCACATGAAGAACGTGCTTTAGTATTTCTTGTAAGGCACGTCTAGTCGTGATGAACTCCCTCCGTTTTTGCTTGGGAAAATCTTTCTCCTTCATTTTTAAAGGAAAGTTTTACCAGGTGTAGTATTCTCAGTTAGCAGTGTTTTTGTTTGTTTGTTTGTTTTGGGTTTTTTTCCCAATAATTTGAATATATCATCCCGCCCTCTCCTGGTCTGTGAGTCTGCTGAGTAAGCCACTCAGTCTTACAGGGGTTCCCTTCCATAGGACAACTTGTTTCTCTTGCTGTTTTCAAAATTCTCTGTATTTGATATTTGACAATTAATTATAATGTGTCTCAGTACAGACCTCTTTGAGTTCAACTTATTTGGGAATATTTGGAAATCATAAATGTGGATTTCCATTTCCCTCCCTAGATTTGGAAAGTGTTCAGTCATTATTTCCTAAAATAAACTATCTTCTTTATCTCTTCTCATCTGGGACTCCAGTTACGCATGTATTGGTTTGTTTGGTTGATGTTCTATAAATACCATAGGTTTTCTTCACTCTTTTTCATTCTTTTTTTTTTTTTTAACTTCCTCTGACTACTTTCAAATGACATCTTCGAGTTCACTGGTTCTTTATTCTGTTCGATTGAGTCTGATGTGAAAGCTCTTATCAAATTTTTCAGTATATTTATTGTAGTCTTCAGTTCCTGGATTTCTGTTTGGTTATTTATGGTTTCTGTGCCTTTGTTGAACTTCTCTTTTTGTTCATATTGTACCATTTCACACTTCTTATCAGCAAACACTTAAACGTGTCACAATACCAAGGTTTCCCCAAAGGATGTGAAGAAAGGGGAAACTCACATACTGTGGGTACCACTGACCCAGGAGCAACCTGACCTGACAGCAGTCCCGTCCATGCAGTGACCCCAAAGCCTGCCCTGCCTTCCTTTGGACCACCTGCAGACCCTGGCATCCGGCTCTCCTACCCACAGATCCCACCCATGGACCGTGGCTGTAGGTCTGCCCACCGATCTCACCAACCAACTCTCTCAGAATCTCTGATCAGGGTGACTGGTGAAGGTCTTTTCGTTCCCAAAACCATTTGGTAAAGACTGGAAGATGCGATTCCTTCTTTACATGCAGATAGCAATGCAAAGCTGTAAGGTTATGAAAAATCTGGTAAACATAACACCAAAGGAACCTGATAAAGGCCCAGTAACTGACTCTAAGGAAACAGAGATCTATGAACTGCCTTGTGATAGGAATGTCCTCCTGCCTGATGTCAGAACACACTGCTGATTTTTCATGACTGCTCAGGCACAGCCTCCCGTAAAGCTTAACTTGACGTCAATACATTGAATTTGATCACTGTCTTCTTTGGGTCTGTTCTGTATGTAAACACATTATCATCATACATACACTATCATCATTCAGTGTAATCTTACTCTACAGAAGTCCACACTGTTCATCTCGCTCCAGCAGACTCTAAATGCCTTTAGGATAGAATCAATGTTGCATTCAGCTTTTAGATCCAAGAACCAAGCAGAATGCCAGTAACACACCGGGTCTTCAATAGATCCTTGCTCACCAAATGAATGAATGAACGCACGAACGAACAAATGGAGACCCAAAAGTGAGATCTTTCCTAATAATATTTTTCTCGCCCACAAAATGTACAAAGTCAGGGGCACGCTCAGGTCCTGTACGACTTAGCATGCGGTGACCTGACTCTGAACGTGGCAAGATCCATCTCCTCCACGCCTTTGCCATAGTACTCTGTTGCAAACACTTAAGGCTCATTGGGAATATGCTGTTTTAGGAACCACTGTCGTTCAGAGATGTGGCTGTGGGCTTCACCCGTAAGGAGTGGCAGCAGCTGGACCCTACGCAGAGGACCCTGTACCGGGATGTGATGCTGGAGAACTACAGCCACCTGGTCTCAGTGGGTAAGGACACCCCTCTCATGTCCCCCAATCATGTCTGAGCTCCTTTCTTTTCTCAGCTATATAAAACTTCTTAAGTACTAAAAGCATTTAGCCTTGGGTTTCAGTTGTCAAAGAGCCTCGTT
Organism: Macroglossus sobrinus; assembly: GCA_004027375.1. Taxonomy (NCBI): domain Eukaryota; kingdom Metazoa; phylum Chordata; class Mammalia; order Chiroptera; family Pteropodidae; genus Macroglossus; species Macroglossus sobrinus. Next base: position 102,049 of record PVKZ01001799.1, on the reverse strand, counting down.
CTCATCTCACCTGGATTTTATGTTTCCTGAATTTACTTCCCAAGCAAAATATCTATTCTTGGCCAACATGTAAATGTTTATTGTGTGGCCTGAACCTTCTGCTATCTTAGATGGCTCAGATGGCTCAGCATCAATCCTGTAACTCTTTTTCATGAACAGGATGTCAACTCACCAAACCAGCCGTGATCTCCAGGTTGGAGCAGGGGCAAGAACCCTGGGTGGAGGAAGAAGAAATCCTCGGATGGGGCTTTCCAGGTGAGAGAGAAGCAGCTTGCAGGGGGACCGTGGATGTAACGTTTCCAGGACGTCACAAAGCAGAACCTTGCATTTTTGTTTTGTTTTGTTTCAGGCAACTGTTCTTAAAAGCCTTGGACCTCTGCAAGCAGCTGTGGACATTTGGCCTCAAACCTTGAGAGGCCCAAATGATTCCTGCTATCTGCACACGTCACACAACACTACACGATAACGCCCTTATCCCTGGATTTTGGAGAAAGACATAATCTCGATTTATCTATCCTTTGATTCTGCCCTGCCCTCTAAGACCTTGCTTGCTCAGTCTTTCTCTAGAATCTTGACTCTTACCCTTTCCCCCATGGTTATGAAATAGTCTTTTTCATGCAGTCAGGGATTCATCCATTTGCCTTATTCTATAACTCGGTCATTTTGTGCTACGCCTTTTAATTTTAGTTGTTTTTTTCTCTCTTTCACTGTGAAATGCCTCAAAAACCTATTTGCTACCCTTTATATGACTTTAAATTCCTCTTCTTTTCAAAACCATGTAATATGGCTCTGTTTTTTTCTAGTAGGTTATAACTGAAGCTTTTCCCTCATCCCAGTATAACTCGTCGGGAGAAGAACATTTTTTTAAATTTGTCCGTATTTCTGTGGAACTCACATGGTGGACATTGGCTAACTCCCTCTTCCTTTTAGGACAAGGACCTCTTATCAAGCATTTGTTCAGGGCTGTGGTTTTAATCGGATACAGACAGGATCACCTAGAGAGCTTTCAAAATAGCCCCTGGCTAGGTTCCAGCCCAGAAAATCCAGATGGGAGAGATCTGTAGGCGTTGATTTGATCTCACGGGAAATCAGTAGCGGGGCTCAGGGAATGCAGACATTTCTAAACAATGGCCGCTCTATGGTTGCTTTGGGTGTGGGTGCCAGAGGCGAAACAGCAGGTACTGTTTGTTGTTTAAAAGGTACATGAAGATAAAAGCCAATGAGGATCTAAGACAAAGGATGGTGAGTCCAACATTTAAGATTCGCAAAGTAGGTTCCTCAGTAATGTGGACACCACACCCCTTAGGGCCATTGATAGTGAAGTTGTGGGGGAGGGGCTGATCTGCAGCCAGGTCCATCAGACACATGGGGAGGGGACACCAAAGGATTTGGTCATCAGCTACTGAGGAACCATGACTGAAGAAAATGGTCATCCAAGCCCGGAGAGTATAATGGGAAATCTTCCTAGGGCCAAGGACGGCTTGCATTCTGGTCTAGGACACTTCTTGTGTTCTCATAGTGGATGTCACACAGATCTGAGAGGCCCATGTCAGGATAAGTCACTGCACGATCAGTCAGGATAAGTCTAGCTCTGAGGTAGTTCTTTTAACAATAGAGGACTTGTTGCTTCGAGAAAATTAGTTTGCATAATGAAGGGGAACGTAAGGTGGGAGGGAGCTCATACTTAGTTTCACTTCTTTTAACCACAGTCCTTTGCTCACACTTCCTAACCCTTCCCTTGTGACTCCTCCAGAAACCCTTGTCTTTCTCTAGTCCTTGCTAATAGTTCCTAAGTATCCTGCTGTCCTGATGGGGCCTCCTTATTATGATCCCCTCCCCTTTATCTAGGGTTGCTAAATCTCATTGTGGCCTGTGATAGCCAGTTGTGCCTGCATTTTCCCAGCTCTGCAGTCAGGACGTCATCTTGGTAGCTTGAAACTGATCATGGTGGAAGAGTGTTTTCACTATGGAGACGGGTAAATGCTACAGACCAGGGCTTTGCCCGCCCCCGGCAAGCTGGTTCATTAGCAGATTACGACCTTGAATCCACTATCGTCCCAGTTTTTCTCTCGTACTCGCTTTTACTTGTGTGCACTTTCTCCTCCTTTCCAGTATGCTGTCAAACTTGTGAATAGCCAAGCTACTTCTATTCATTGTCAATGTTTTTGTTTTTTTAATTTTCCTGTTTCTAGTGTCATTTATTTTCCTTTTTGTAAAACTAAGGGACTAGGACATGTTTGTAACAGGATTATGAGCATCCAGTCTGGACAGCTAGGTTTGAAACCACAAAGTCAATCCTTCCAAACATTTCTGAAATGATTTAGTTCTGTGATGCGATACTGGAAAGATTAACACGTTTGTGTCACTTTTTTTTTCCCCTAGAAGAAGTTTTGCAAGTTGATACCCAAGTAGATAGACAACAGAAACACCAAGACAAACTTTTGAGGCAAGTTTCATTCCTAGACAGGACAAATTTGACCAAAAAAGGGCACCATGAATGTAATACAATTGAGAAAAAAACCCATCAGAACACAAACCTTGTTCCTTTAAGACGCTAGGGCCGTAAGTGCGACCCACGTGGAACGAGTTTGCAATGTCATCTAGCCGTTAGTCCCGACACATACCTCGCGAGAAGGAGATTTGAGTATGATGGGCAGGGGAAATTATTTCTCTATTCTAAACTTGAAACTCCACATTCTGGCACGCACGAATGTAACCAGTGTAGAAAAGCTTTTAGCCACAGCCAAGCCCTTAGTACTGATGGGGGAACCAAAAATCCTGAGAAGGCCCATGAATGTTCCAAAGGTGGAGGAGGCTTTTCCCACAAACCAGAACTCGTTAGACATCAGAGAGTCCACAGAGGTGAGAAATCCTATGGCGGCGACAAACGGGGATGACTTAAGGGAGAGCTGCCTCAACGAATGTCAGGGAAGTCACACAAAAGAAAAACCTGGTAGAAACAGCAACTGTGGTAAAACACTCTCCCACTTGAGAAGCCTCTCCATGCAGGACACTGTTCCTGCTGAAGAGAAACCTTACAAGTGTTCAGAATGTGAGAAAGCCTTCTCCCACAAGTCATGTCTCATCGAACATCACAGATCTCATACAGGAGAGAAGCCTTATGGATGTAGCGAATGTGGGAAAGCCTTCTTGCAGAAGTCACACCTCATCCTCCACCAGAGGACTCACAAAGGAGAGAAGCCCTATGAGTGCGGTGAGTGTGGGAAAGCCTTCTCTCAGAACTCATGCCTCATCATCCACAAGAGAACTCATATGGGAAAGAAGCCCTATGAATGCTCTGACTGTGGGAAAACCTTCTCCCAGAAGGCAAACCTCATTAGACATCATAGAATCCACACTAGGGAGGAACTGTATGGATAACGTGAGAAGGTTTTTTTTTCAAGAAGTCACCACACATCTAGGAATGGAAACCTCTGGAAATTCTGGGTGTGGGAAATCCTTTAGTGAGAAATCTAGAGATTGATCCTGAAGTGATAGTCTACCGATTTGAGAATTAAAAAGTTTAACAACTAATGCTAGAAGGATAATGATGCTCTAGAGAGGTATGTTTTTATAGGCTGTAATTAATTATAAAGTGTATCTGTAGCTATATTAACTGTGAATATTGAGCTTTGAAGTATGTGAATATATTAAGCAACAGATTTAGTAAGTGTCAGGGTAATCCCAGAGCTATATAGGGGTTATATTCCTGAAGATGTGACATAAAAAGAATTTTATTTATTTTTGAACTACATTGGTAATGGAACATAACTGTGAACTTGTAGACATAAGCACCATAATATGTAGAGTGTCATCTATCTAGGCTTTCCACGCTAAATTCTACCCTTCTGTCTTTGTAATATACATTATAACTGGAATAATATGAATTTATTATTAAACCAGCAGTCTATAATCCGTACCATGAGCCCTTTTTGTTGTCATTGTCATTGTCGTCGTCGTCGTTTTCTGGCAAGTATTACAGTGCCCCCTGGATCTGGAAACCAACAGTTTCCTGATATATCTCTCAATTATCTGGTTTATGAGTTATGTTTGTATTAAATGTGTGAAGTGAGGACTCCTTTTCCTGGCAATAAAAAAAACACCTCACTGTAAACAGCTAAAAGTTTTGGATAATGATAGATAACCTTCTTTTAGATTCATAATTCGGCTTGCAAGAAAATAAGTGAAGTTTCTAGGCACCAACTAGGTAAAGGGGACAGAAAGCCAGAAATAAAGTTTGTGAGTTGATGCTGTAGCTGGTAGCTGTCGCGTGGGTTTAATTTTTGTTTACTTGGATAAAAATTTTGTTCTTTGAAACAACGTACAGAAGCAAACAATATTTTTGGAGCAACACACAATCAACCCATGTTTGTCAGGATTCTGACATGCAAACCCAAGATGAGTCATAAAATGTGAGGAACCAATACCAAAAGTCAACGGCCATTTTAACAAAATAACACCAAGTAATTTAGGTAATAGAAAAATGGGAAATTCTATTAAAATAACTATCTTTAAAAATGATTAAAAACAAAAAACCATAGGAAAGCCAGGCACAAAGATAACCACGGAGTGTCTAGAAATGAAAAATATAGTCCCTGAGATTTAAAATAACATTAAGTTACTCAGTGAACATGTCAAACAGTAGATTATATTCAGCTGAGAACCCGAACAGTAAGACTGAGCTAAGCAAATTCATAGACTTCAGTATTTAGAGAGGTGAAATAGGAAAGAATGGGTGGGAGACATTAAAAAGATGGGCAAACAGGAGTTTCTGAAAGACAAAATAAAGAACGTGGAAGAAGAGTAAATATTCAGAGATAATGGCTCAGACTTGACAATAGACACGCGGTAACAAATTTGAGCAGCACAGACGGATAAATGAAAATAAATTCTCATCGAGGTGTTCACAATTTCCGGTTTAGCCAACCTACACCGCGGTACTGCTGACTCGCATCCGTTTTGTCTAGCCAAGGGGTCTGCAGGGGCCCTAACCTGACACTAGCATCTCGCAGGGGCACGCCCTGCAGGGCAGCCGCAGTCACAAGCAAATGCCAATTTCTGTTAGGGCTTCCCCAGCAGCCCTCGTGATGGCCCCTCTCCCCTGCCTCCCAGCGCTGGTCTGTCTCGTGTGCCCCTAAGCTAAGAGCCCCAAGACCACGCTCCTTCGGTTGGCATTGACCGATCAAGCCCTAGCCTGGGAACCCCAAAGCACTCCACTCAGGGACCCTCATAAAAACTTGGGCCCCAGGTCCTACCTTTCTCCAGAGTCTGCTGTTGACCTTGATCTCCTGGGGGTGGGGTGGGCTGGGGGACTCCAGCGTGCTGCGTCATCACCTCCAGGCCTGTGAGTGGGACACTCCTCCACGTTCGCTGCGTCTGCAGCTGAACCCGCTCGCCATCCCGCCCTCCGCTCAAGGTGTGTTCATTTAACCAAATCCTAACAATTGGCGGCAGGAACAGGATAGTCCTGCTTGCAATTGGCCACAGGAAAAGCCTTTTAGCTGCAAATGACTGGCTGGCTGGCTGCCCAGGTGGGTGGGTCTCTCCCGGGGTCGCGCCACCTGTTGGCCTCGGTGGGCGCCGCTTTGCGCTGCACGTGCTGCCGCCTGCCCACCCCGGTGCCAGCTCCCCAAGAAGCACCAGGGTCCTCCTGGACCTCGGAGCGTTGCTCGTAGGAGCTGCGCGTGTGTTCTGCGTGTTACCCCCAGAAGCGAATTCCCCCAGCGGGTGTCAGACCTAAGGTGTCAGACCTCATGCGTCCTTCCCCGCTCCGAGCGCCGTCACAGCTGTTGGCCACGAATTCGCCAAGTCCTGTCGCGTTAGTTGACGGCCAGGACACGCGAGTGGCACCCCTGTCCAAGGATGGGTTACCAAAAGCAGGTGCCAGGCAGCGAATCTAGAAGGAGGACAGAAAGACTCCCCTTTGCCGATCGGGGTGCTCGGGGGCGGCGCTTGGACTCTGAGTCCTAACCAGAGGGTAGGGGGCGCCCTCGCGGGGAAGGCAGGGCCCCTGGCAAGGGAAGCGCCCAGGGCCTGCGGTCCTTCCGTGACCGCGCCCCCCGCCGCTGCTGTCACTCCTGGTCCCCTCCCTGACCCTGGGGAGTATTTTGAGTCCCACCCCTGGCGCATGGCGGCGCTAGATCTAATGGCCCCAAACAAACAGCCTGAGCACCTGGTCCCAGCGCCACCTATGAGACCCAAGGACGTTAACAAGCCTCGTTGACAGTAAAGCGCCTTGGGAAGCCCCTGGGCGCTGCTCAGCGCCTGGCGCGCCAACGCCCCGAAGCGCTGCTTCTACGCTCCCTCCCCTCGGGGGCTGCTGTGCGGGGCGATCGGGACACCCTGGAGAGGAAAGCGGCCACCTACAGGTGCAGCCGCCAGGGACATCCACCGCAGATCTTTCCGATAAGAATCCCTAAGGTCAAATCAGTGGCGGGTAGCAGAGAGTTTGGAACTACAACTGGAAAGTGTGCTGTGTATTTGGAAGGTGCCAAGAGAGTAGATCTCAAAGTTCTCATTCCAGAAAAAACAATTGTAATTATAGGAGGTGAGATAACTAGACTGAGATAACAATCTTTGCAAATACCGGAGCTTGATGCTGTACACCTAAAACGAATATAATGTCAGATGTCGCTGATTTCTCAATAAATTTAAAAAAAAAAGAAAGAAAGAAACCGGAATTGAAGCTATGTGGCTCAAAAACATGTTTAACATATTTTAAAAGACTTTGTTTAGCAGGAGGGAGAAAGACAGAGGCCAGAGGGATGTTGAGGGTTTAATACTGGCTCTGAGCCACAGACGTGCAGCCACTAGCTGCATTCCCAAAGACCCCAGGCGAGTAACACTTAAAAGCATCCCCCAACCTTTGGTCAGTATCCAGACCGCTTACCCCAAGGAGCTCCCACCTTTGCTGCCAGCTAGTCACGTGCACATAGCCTCCTGGGTTGTGACTGGTAGTTACTGTCACTCTCATCGTGAACAACCTGGACAGGATGTTACTGCTAGACCCCTCAGGCCTAGCCCTGTCTCAGGAGGTGCAGGGAACAAAGCAGCCACCTGCACAACTGCACCGCAGGTGGCTGAGCACCAGGTGCGGGCAGGCCCTGTTAAGAACAGCGATGCTAATACTCTCTTGAGGAGAGGACTTCCTCATACAGGTGGGATTTGCGGGGGAGGGGCGGGGGTGTCCAGTGTTTCATAGCAAGAGCTTCCCGTGGGCATCAGATCTCTAAGTGCCCACCTCGGGGAGACGCGGAAGGCAGGGACAGAGACAGCATGGACAGACCGGGAGAGGTCACCTTTCAAGAGACTTTCGGGGCGGTTAATAGGCCCACTCTTGGCGTCGCATGCTGCTAGCACAATTATAACGCTTCCCAGGCTCCGAACCAGCCTCCGTGGATGCGCTGTTTCCCCCACTAAGAGGCTGAGTAGGGCAGGACTTTCGGGCGCTGACTCAGCTCCTGAATGGACCGTTCAGGGGGATGTTTTTAAGTAAAGTTCCCTCCTGTGCTATCCGAGGCTCTTGCCATGGGGTACAATCAGGGCCCTCGAGTTTTCTGAATGCAGTTATTATGCCAAGCGGGCAACCTGCTGCTCCCAGGGCTCCCTGTGCGGAAGCTGGACCCAGATGTCACCAGCCGGGGTTCTCACCGCGGACTCTGAGGCTCTGAAGAGGATTCAATCTTCTTGATCCTTGCCCTGGATAGGACTCAAGAGCTGTGTCCCCAGCCCTGTAGCCAATATGTCAGACCCCCAAACAACCCCGAGCTTGCCTATGATGTCAACTATGTATTCAGAACTGTCAAGGTCATGGATTTTGAAATAGAAGAATAAGATCTGAGATTTGGCTTTAAAGATCTAGACTTAGTTATGTTTTGGGGAGAGTGAGTGGGATGCGAAGCAGATGCTGAAGTGATATTTTAGACAATATTGTAACTGAGAGGAGGAAGGGAAGGGTATTGTCTTAGCCCGTTCAGGCTGCTATGTCAACATACTGATATTTTTAAGCCACAGACTGAGTGGCTTAAAAATAACAGATAATTTTTCTCATCGTTCTGGAGGCTGGGAGTCCAAGATCAAAGCACCAGAAGATTCCGTGTCTGATGAGCATCTGCTTCTCGACTCGCAGACGGCTGTCGTCTCGCTGTGCCCAACGTGGCTGAAGGGCAAGGGAGCGCTCTGGGGTCTGCTTTAGAAGGGCACTAATTGCATTCATGAGGGCTGCAGCCTCGTGGCCTCATCACCCCCAGAGGCCACGCCTCCTGACAGCATCACACTGAGGGTCAGACTCAGTGTACGGATTTAGGGATGACGCAAGCCTTTGGTATCTAGCAGATGTGGTATTTAGGCAGATCCCTGAATAAGACAAGGGATTTTTGTAGCTAGAGAGAGCATCCCCGGGGCAAAAAGCACCGTGAGCAAAGGTATGACAATTATGAAGGCTCGCCTTACTTTGTGAATTCCTCAGGTCAGCTGGAGTTTATTTTACATTACAGTGAAGTGCACAAATCTTAAGTATACATCTTGATGAAGTTATACACACTTAAAAAGCATGTAATCACTACCCAAATCAAGACACAAGACATTCCCAGTGCTCTCTGTGGTTCAAATCCTTGCCCAGGAATCACTATCACGACACCAGCCACCATAGTTTGTCGTGGGTTTTTATTTAAATGGAAACACACAGTAGGTACTCTTGATGTCTTACTTCTATTACTCAGCCTTATGTCTCTGTTGTGCTTACTTTTTGCTGGTAACAGTGGGTCATTCCTCTTCAGTGCTGTGTAGTATTCCATTGCATGACGATGCCTCGTGATGTCTGTGTCTACCATGTTCACAAACACTTTTGGATTCTTTTCAGGTTTTGACTCTAGTGCGATAGTGCTCGTTGCTCTTTCAAGACACTTCGTGGCTAGAGTTTAGATCAGCGGTTCTCAACCAGGGACGATTTTGCCCCCCCCCAGGGGATTTTTGTCAATGTCTGATGACATTTTTGATGATCATAACTTTCAGGGGGGTGCACGCTACTGCCGTCTAGTGGGTAGAGACAAAGGGGTGCGGCTGGACACCCCGCACAGCCCAGGGCATCCTCCTAAAGTGGAGAATTATCCAGCTCAAAATGTCAACAGAAGCAGAGTAACTGGGCTGGAGTCCGATTTTGGGGTCCAGGCGGCCTTGGGGAGCCGTAGATGGCTCTGGAACGGTGAGGGGAGGTCCCTGGGAGCGGGCGATTTCAGGAAGGACGGTATTAGGGGCCATCGGCCTGGCCCACGGCCCCCGGTGCCCCGTGGCCGACCGCCCGCTGCAGGGCGCCCTGCATGTCCCGGTTCCTCAGCGTGTAGATGGCTGGGTACAGCAGGGGCGTGAGGTTGATGTAGATGAGGGACACGAGCTTGTCCTCCTCGAGGGAGCGGCTGCTCAGGGGCCGGGAGTACATGGCCGTGGCGCAGCCGTAGTGCAGCACGGCCACGGTGAGATGCGACGCCACGGTGTGGAAAGCCTTGCGGCGGCCCGCGGCCCCACCGACTCCCAGGATGACCACCAGCACCCTGGTGTAGGACAGCAGGATCAGCGCCAGAGGCAGCACCAGCAGCAGCAGGCAAGCCGCCAGCAGGGCGTGCTCCTGCAGCGCACGGTTTCCGCAGGCCAGCACCAGCACCGCCGGCAGGTCACAGAACACGTGGTTGACCAGGCCCCCGCGGCAGAAGGGCAGCCGGAAGATGGCCGTGGTGAGGCCCACGGCCAGGAGCGAGCCCCCCGCACAGCAGGAGGCGAGAAGCCACCAGCAGATCCCCGTGGTCATGAGCTGAGGGTAGTAGAGAGGGCGGCAGATGGCCAGGTAGCGGTCGAGGGCCATGGCGGCCAGCAGCAGGCACTCGGAGCCTCCCAGCGCCACGAAAAGGCCCATCTGGGCAGCGCAGGTGGAGGGCGCCACGGCCTGGCCCCCGGGGGGCAGCAGGAAGCCAGCGAGCATGCGTGGGGTCAGCACCAGCGTGTAGGCCACCTCCACGGCAGACAGGGCCCCCAGAAAGAAATACATGGGAGTGTGCAGGGCCGGGTCCACGACGGCCAGGCCCAGGATGAGCAGGTTCCCCGCCAGGGTGGCCAGGTAGAGGGGCAGGAGGAGGGCGAAGAGCAGCACCCGCAACCACTGGGGCCACCCGGAGAAGCCCAGGATGACAAACTCCTGCGGGGAGGTCCAGTTGGACTCGGAGCAAGAACTCATGTTGGGACCTGGGGGAGGACAGGCGTGCAGGCTGGAGAGGACAGTCGCGGTGACACTCCCTTCCCAGAAAATACGTGTCCTCTGCCTCTTCTGGGCTTGGAGCCCTCCGCCCAGCAGCCTTCTAGGGGGCCACCCCTTGCTTCTCACACACACACCCCGCTCTCCTCTCCTGGGGACTCGGAGTCTTCTCCCCAATCCAAAACTTTCCGCCCTCTCCTTCCCCGCAGTCCCACGTCCTCAGGCCTTCAGAGGGGCTGAGCCACTCTCCCACTCTCCCTTCTGTGCCCCGAGCACCTCCCAGCGCCCAGGTGCCTTCCTCACACCTGTCCACGCACCCTCCAGTTCCCCCAGCGTGCTGAAGCCCACGCTCTCCACACCTGCAGAGCCAGGTGACCTGTGCCCAGCCCGCGGCGATGGGGACGAGGGCTGACCGCCTAGGCAGAAAACCACTAAGGGATTCCCATTTCTATTGGATAAACTCTTTGCTGAGTGGGCTGGCTCTGAGCGACAGGGACGGTCACTCTGGCAGACAAAGCCACAGGGATGAGGGGCTTGAGCATGTCAGAAGCTCCCGGTCACAGGGCCGTCTCGCTCCCCCGACGAGCACCACTCCTGGAGGTTCACCTCCCCGCTCTTGGCTGGTAGACCCTGAGTACTTCTCTCCTCACTAGCCTCGAGCTTTGTTTCCTCAGTTATTTATATGTCCTGTGTCCTCCCCTTAGCTCAATTAAGGACAAACCCCAGCAATCCTGGGCCTGTCAATTCTCTCTGCTTCAGTTATAGGGACAAACAAAACAGAACGAAAACAACAACGACAGAGGAAGATGGTCCCCTGGCCCACGTGTGATGGGCAGCCTTCACGAGTGACAGCGTCCACTCCCACGGCTCAAGCCCTGATGACAAACCCTAAAGCTAAAGACCCCCACCCCCTTCTCCCAGCTCAGACGCTGAGATATCCACTACCTTGTCCCACCAACACTCCCAGTTCGATCTGTCCCCCAACTAAATCCATGATTATTTCTAAACCCCGAACCCCTCCTTTTGTGACTGGAGCCAGCCCGGAGCAAAACTAAAACTCAGGAAGTCGTCTCAGATGGAGGCCCGCTCTTGTCCCCTCACGGACAGGCGGCCACCACGTCCTGGCAGAAACACCTCGGCCCCCAGAGGTTCTTCTCTTTCCTGAGTGATTATGACAGTCTCTGCTGGGTCCCCCCGCCTCCGGGCTGCTCCCTTCGAACCGGAAGGACCCTTCTAAACGAGACCCCAGTTCTGTGCTTACCTCCCTTCCTTACCTGTGGGATTAAGTCCAAAGGATTCAGCACACAACCCACGTCCTTCTGCCCTTCACTTGTGACTTCCGGCTTCATCTCCTGCTGTTTGTTTGCAGGACAAAGTGAGTTAGAGTGAGCGACCCACCTGCCCTGGGCATGCCGTGTCCTTGCACACACTATCCCCATTTCCTGGGACCCCCATTACCTGGAAAAGCTGGGAAGGCTCTGCTCATCCTCCAAGGCTGAACTCGCACACTGCATCCTGGGTGAACGCTCCTGTCCCTCAGGCAGGCTGGGTGTCCCCCTCTGATTTGACAGCTGTCGTGGTGACTCCACTAAACTCAGTCCCCTGTGATCAAAGATTTGGGTCATATGTGTTGTTTGCCGAATGACTGTAAGAGAAAAAATTAGTTATTCAGTTCTCATTTCTCCCAAATATATGCCTCCTCTCGGTGTCTGTATTATGTCCCTCACCTGGATTCCGGTCAGAGAACTCACCCCTTTACAACAACCAATTACCCCAAGTCCTCGCCTAAAGTGACCCCTCAATTTTACCTTCAGTCTCAGGTGGGGTCACTGCAATCAATCATCTTCAAGGTCAGTGCCCACGACAACTAAGAAACTGTCAGAATCACATTCATCTCCTCCCCTATAGCCACCGAAGGTCGATGGTCCTTCCTCCCTCTTAACTCACTCGACTAAGAGACACATGCTTCTCCTTCTCTTCTTCCTCTTCACACACCCCCATCCTTAAAACTTTGCTTCTTTAACCTGCTCCCAGTTCACCTTTCCCAAGGAGACTGACCTGGCTAGGTGAAATCACTGCTCCAGGCACCTATCTACGTAACAGAGCACAGGCCATCGATGCCACCAAATGACTGCATCGGACTGGCGTTGGTGCTGATGTCGCTATTCCAGCATCATTTGAGCCGTTCCTTCCTATTTAACCAATGGTTCCTCTCCTTGTGGGAAGCTGGTGGTGCGCTGAGGTCAAGTTTATAGAGCAAAGACCAACAGCCACTGCGCCGTGAACCATGAAACCACTTTTGACCACCTACTGTGTGACGGTGAACTGGTCATGACATACCAGAGCCGTTTCCTCACCTTCAACGTAACAGGGTGGAACCAGATGATGTTTAAAGTTTCTTCCACTTCTGATATTTTATGGTTCGATCCAAATTGTGTGTGTGGTTATGCTTTTCTTCCCAAGGGAAACCATTTTTGAAAAAGATATTGCACTGTTTCAAAAGCCCGTAAAGAAGTCTGAAGATGGGTTTTATTTGCAGGACTAACTAGATCAGTCAGGGAGAAGTTAAGTTAAGGATGACATGGCCAGTGTCAATTAGTGGATCTTAGAAGGGGCTTGGAGCAGGGTAAATAGCGAAGCAGGTGTGTGCAGTGCGCAGTGCATTGTGGGATGCGCTCTGTCCCATCATCCGACTCGGTTGCCTCAGGTAACAGGGAGGTCTCGGGGCTGAGCCAGGAAGGTTAGTGTCTGGTCCCGTCTGGGATATCGCCCCAGCCACATTTTTCTCTGGGTCTCAGATGCCTCATCTGTCCCCCCGGATGTGGGACACAGGCTTTGCAGGCCCTGAAGCCCCAAGATCTAATTGTCCGGTTCTCCCAACGCAGGAGCCTGTCCTTTGTTCCTCACGGGGAGAGGATGGCACAGGGGCACAAACGGGCCTCCGGTCCACACACGCCTGGGCTTTCACCCCAGCTCTTTGCTGACCTCCTGACCTTAGAGAGGGTTCTAACCTTTTGAAGGCCCCCCAGCCTGCCAGCCTCCTCATCCCCATGGAACTATTCGAGTGATGGACCGAAATGATGCCCAGAAGGCGCCTGGCACAGCAGCGCCTGCGCATAGAAAATACTATCAAACAAAAAACACCTGTCTGTGTGGCAAGACATACTCAGTCTTTTCCTTTGCTTCCTGCTCCCTGGGTGTTGGTTTCATTGCACCCTGGCTGGCCACCTCGGGATGGAGGAGTTTTCTGGAGAGACCAGATAACTGGTGGCAGGGAAACGCCAGACCAAGTCTATTCACCGTTCCCACCAATCAGACTCCAAAACCCAGGGTGCATTTAAGTTTCCAGACTTCCTGTTCCCCCACTCCTCCTCCCAGCGCTTCCGCCACGGTCTCCTGGAGGACTGCCCAGAGGCACGGCCATTGCCTGCAACTTACCTGTCACTGCAATGCCCATGGGAGCGAGGGAGCAGAATCAAAACACCGGCCACCGCTGCCGTGACTATCACGGCCGTTGGCTGAGCCCTGATGATGTGCGGGCGTGCTCTAAGCACTCTGCGTGCACGATATTGTTTTATCTTTGCAAGACTGCTATGGGGTAGTGGGCATTATCATCATCATCATCAGTTTACCGATGAAGAAGCTGAGACTTAGTTAGAGTGGCCTGTTAAAGGGGTCCCCTGCATACCCCTTGGTTGGGATCTGTCCCCAGCTCTGACTGACTTCCCAGTCTGTGCTCTTACGTAGGAGGCGTCCACTTACTCTTTCATCTGTTGGTCTTTCCCCACCCAAATGAGGGGGAAATGGAAAGGAACCGAAGGGGGAGAACGAGGCAAAGAGGCACAGAAACAGAATGGGGTGCTCGACCGGAAACAGGCAGCGAGGCCCCTGCCGAGGCCGGTGGCAGATGGATTGAGTGAGGACACGCACTGTTTGGCAGAGTGTGCCCAGCCCAGTGCTTCACCAGGCTCAGAGCTCACAGACTTGGGCAGAAAGGAGAGACAGAGAGAGGTAGAGAGACAGAGACAAACAGAGAGACAAACAGAGACAGAGAAAGGGAGCTACAGAGACAGAGTGACAGGCATACAGACAGACAGACAGACAGAGAGCTACGAGAAACTCCATGTCCTCCCCACTTCCGGGCCACAGATCCGCTCCTCACAGGATTTCCTCTCCAGCAAATGTGGGTTCCAGCTGATAATTCCAGCAGGGGCTCTGCCCTCAGTCCCTGGCACCCACACTCCACAGGAGCCCTCTCCCATGGCATCCATGGAAATTCATTTAAAGGGAACATTCAGACTCAGGATCGCCAGACCCTAGTTCTAGCTTGAATTAAATCCTCAGCTCCTCAGCCCCACTGCCCACCATCCTGGGCGGGGGTGGGGGGGGGAATGCGTCCTAACAATGACTCCTGAGAGAGGGAGAGATCCAGTCTGGGTTAGGAAGGTGCCTTGAATTCTGGTTAGAAGTGCGAGCTCCAGCCATCCTAATATGGACACACTACACCTCATTGCTCCCACCCTCACCATCTTCTGCCTCACTCCTTATCTGCAAGCCACACGGCTACCTGCAGATGCCACCGTCACCCATTTCTCCCTGATCTGACTTCTCCACATCCTTTCCCCACCTGGAAATCAACTCATTCTTCAAGGCCCAGATCGAACAGACGCTCCTCTGTGGATAAAGATAATAAGAGACAGAGTAGATTGTAGAAGGGTTTTATAAAAAATGGGGAGAAGACAGACCCCACCACATCATCCTCTCTCTTCTCCCATGATCTTCCAATTTCGGTTCCCAGGGACTCTCAGAAAGAGAAGAGTTACTTAATAGGTTTCCCGGGGCCCACTTAAGGGTCTGGCTTCATCTAAACCCCCGGGGCCTCATTACTCATCTTCTCCCCCGACTGTGGCGCCTAAGGAGGGTGAGGCCTCAGAAGGCTGGGGCTGGAGAGATGAGCGAGGGGAGGATGTAAACTGGGCTCTCCTGGGAGAGTCTGAAACTTCTGGGCCGTGGGGACTGGTGGCCACCTCCCTGCAGTGATGACAAGACCATCTGAAGCTGGAGCTGGGAGTAAACGTCAACCCAGGGGAACGAGTGGCCCAATGTAGGCTGAGCTCCCTGGAGAGAGGAAAGTTACTGCTGTCTCCACATTTTTCCAAAGTCTGAACCAAGGTGTGCCCAGGAGACTGAAGATCTCAGAATGGATTGACTGGTGTAGTTGATGGGGGTAGAACTCTTCATCTACATCATCATCATTATCACACCATCATCACCACCAGCACAACCACCACCACAACCACTACCACCACCATCATTATCATCGCCATCACCATCATCACCACCATCATCACCACCATCATCATCATCATCATCACCATCACCACCATCACCATCATCACCATCACCAACACTGCCTCCACCACTATCATCATCATCATCCCTATCATCACCACTATCATCACTGCCATCACCATCATCATCACCATTATCACCACCACCACCATCATCACCACCATCACCACCATCATCACCACCATCATCACCATCATCACCACCACCACCACAACCACTACCACCACCATCATCACCACCACCATCACCATCATCACCACCACTACCATCATCATCACCATCACCACCACCATCATCACCATCATCACCATCACCACAACCACAACCACTACCACCACCATCATCATCATCATCACCACCATAATCACCATCATCACCATCACCAACATCACCACCACCATCATCACCACCATCACCATCACCACCATCATCACCATTATCACCACCACCACCATCATCATCGCCATCACCATCATCATCACACCACCATCATCATCATTACTGCAAAATGCTCCAAAGTGCTGAACAATAAAACCCAACAACATTTCTTGTGGTCTCACTGCCCATTTGCAGAGAAAATGCTAGCGTTGCAGAATATAATTTTGCACCCCGCTGTTCCCGTTCAATAGTGAATTATACATATTTTCCATGTGATACATAGTCTCCTTAATTGCCTATTTCGAGTGTTATTTTTTAAATATGAAATGCCTGGTTCAAAATTCAAAGGGTACAAAAGTTTAGCCTAGCCCGAGAACCCCGTCTCCACATTCACCCAGAAGCAACAGCTTTTATCAGGTTCGTATTTCTCTCCACACAACGATATTCTGGGTACATACAGGATAGTATGCACATGTATTTGTTATTTGTTCTTTTTTAATGGGCAGAATATTAGCAGCAGCCTGTCATTATTATGAATAAGTCCTCTTTCACGTAGCAGTATATCTTGGAAATCATTCTACGTTAGTATATTTTTAGCTTATTTAACAAACACTTATGTAGTGTTTATGATCCACCAGACACTGTTCTAAGGTGATACAAAAATATTAATCCGTTCCATCCTCACAATAATCCTTCTGTGTAGGTACTGTTATCACTGGAAGGCATAAAGATGTGGAGTGACTTGCCCACGGTCACACAGCCGAGAGGGTGGTGAGCCCATGCTTGCAACCTCTCTGCCATACAGTTCCTGACAACTTTGTAGCCTGTTGCAACGAAGAGGGCCCTCATTCTTTATCGTGTCGCATCCCATCCCCTCATACGTAGGTGCCGTCACTGACGTAACAAGTCCCTGTCGAAGGACATTGAGATGGCTTCTGATCTTTGGCTCTTACAGTCAATATTGCAATAAATATCCATGTCCCTGTGTGTGTGTGTGTGTGTGTGTGTGTGTGTGTGTATGTGTGTTTGCATGTGTGCAATTAGTAGGTCAAAGGATCTATTCATTTAAATTTTTCTTATTTTATTAGTTGTTCATGTTACTCTCCATAGTTATTATAGAACTTTGTGTTCCCATCCGGAATATATGAAAATAGCTGTTTCTCCACACCTTTACCAATATAGTAGTAAGATTGTTTTGTCATTGATGATGGGATAGGAATGTGGACTCTCAGTCAAATTTTAATTTGTGCTTCTCTTTCAGTGAAGCTGCCCTTTTTATATTTTTTAAAGATGTTTGCTTTTTTTTGCACTGATTATTCATCCTTTCTCATTTTTTTTATTTGCCTGTGGCTCTTTTTCTTGCTGATTATAAGCAGTTTTTAATTTCCTGGTTTGACATTTGTCTTCTGATGTTGTTTATAGTAGATTTGCTATGGAGATATTTTAAGTTTCAATGTAGTCAGACTTATCTTTTTTTAAAAAATAGTTTTTGGTTTGCACATTATACTTGAAAGACCATCCATACTCTAAATAAAAAAAATATTCACCTATTTTTCTTCTTAAACACTTATGGCTTATTTATTTCTTTATTACCAATTAAATGTTTAATCCATGTGCAATTTATTCTGTAAGATGTAGGGGTAGGAATCTAATTTTATTTTTACTATGTCATCATTTAAAAAATAAACATTATAATTTAATAGACTTACAGAAGTGCACCAAATAATGGTGCAGTTGGATGAAATTTCACAAAGTGAAAAAATAGAATATTACTAGAATCCCAGAAATCCCCTTCATTCCTCCCCCACACCATTGCCCTCCTTCTTCCCTAAAAAAAAATAGTATTCCGTGTGTTAGTACCATGCTCGAGTTGGGTTTGTTTTTGAACTCCAGAGTACATATTCTTGTGTGTCTGGTGTGACAACCCCTTTCTGGAAACATAAGGTGTGGGAGACAAGTGCTGCCCATGGCATAAGATTTTTACAGATCCCAATTTACCCATCAGTGTTGAAAACCACTTTGGGAAAAAAAAATAGTCGAATCTTTGTCACCTTGGTCTCAGTTAAGTGGGCAGCACGCATCCCGAGGGTCGTCGATGGGCACGGATGTAGACAAATACAAATGTGTTAGTGGAAGATAGCATAGAGGTAGCTGATGTCGCAACTGCATTGAAGAGCTGCTTGCCCGTGGTCTAGAAGTCCTTGGCCGTGGGTACCAGCGGGTGCAGGGGACAGGAAAGCGGGAGGGGTCTGAAGCCTCCACTCCCTTACGGTGACCTCAGCCCCACAGAGGGGTCATCCATCTCCACAGGAAAATCAGTGGAGAGAGGGGAACCTCACCACCCCGTGGGGCTCGAGGGAGATGAGTCCGCCCCATTCCAAGGGTCTCTCACAAGGCGACAGCCAGACCTTCAGGAGACCATTGTCTGAAGTCTTTATGACAAGATTCAGGAGACCAATCTCTGGGAAGCTTTGACTCAAGATGACCTTCATCGTGACCTCTCTCTGTGACTGCTCTAAGGTATTTTAAGCCGCTGGAGCATGGGTGGTGGGGGCGTCTCACCATGTGCATGTCTAATTCTCGACGAAACCTTTTTGAGAACTAAATGTGTGCCACCCTCCTCTGCCTCACGGGCTCATGAAAAGAATCAGGTCGAAGTAAAGAAACCGTGTTTAGCTGGCCAGGAGTTGGGGGCCGGTGTGAAAGGAAACAGCACGGCTGGCCATAAGAAAGGACTTTATTTCTAAATGGAGCTGGGGCAGGGGTCTGGTGAGGGTACATGTGTGTCCCCTGCCAGTGCTCTAATGCCCACCCCCCGCCATTGTGGTTGATGCTGAGCCTGGGGAGGGACAAGGAGTGGGTCTTAGGGATGGGGATTGGGGGCAGGGGAGGCTGCAGGTCCCCCTGCCTCCCGGCCCCCTGGAGGAGCCGCGGATGCTTCTCACGGAGCCCCAGGCCTGACTCCCAGGCTTCCGGCCCGCGCTGCCATGGCAGCCACCTCACGACCCAGGAGGACAGCCAGAATTGGGGACTGGATCTGCAGCCGTCCACACCGTTTTGTCTCCTCCGCTTTGGGCACCTGGTGAAGAACAAGCAGGGCTCCAGGAGGGGCCTCCTGGTGCGAGCTGGAAAGCGCGCGGCTCCCCAGCCAGCAGCGCTGGTCCTCTGGGGCGTGGCAGCTCTGGGGAGGTGCTGAAGACCCACAGCGGGGACAGGCGGGGGCTGTCCCTCCTCCATTCTTCCCTCTCCAGCCTCTCTGACTTTCAGGGCCCAATGAGTCCATGTCCCCCCTGCCCCCAGTTCTTCTCTGGGTTCCTGCCTTCTCTATGCCACCCCATCACCTGTCCGGCTGTATTTCTGTCTCGGTCCCGCGGGGCCCCTCCCTTTCCCTTCCCCTGGGTCCCTCTGAGTTCCTCTCTCTGGCTGTTTGTCCCCAGCCCTCCTGTCTGTCCTCCTCCTCCCTCCCCAACCCCGACCTCCAGCAATAGGCGGTTGTAACCTAGGCTCTGCAGGCTGTCCTGGGCTTTGGCTTCTAGGATGGGCGCAGCAGCAGCCATGGGGACGGGGTTGACAGGGAGCAGCAGCAGCAGCAGCAGGACCAGTGGGCGCCACATGGCTCGGCAGGCAGGGCTGCTGGGAGGGGGCCAGGGGTGGACAGGTTCACCGTCAGAGGCCCCGCCCTTGGTCAGGGCATCCCTTCCCACCCCACTCAATCCTCTACTCTCCTCTCCTGACCCTTCCTCCCCGTTCCGTGTGCCAGGCCCGCCGCCCCATAGGCCGGCCCCTTACTCGCAGGCCTCAGCCTTTCACCTGCCCACAGCCCGATCACCAGACTCCGGCTCCCCAAAGACTGTTAGATGCAGACCGTTGCCCGATGGACGCCTGGAGCTCTGGAGACCTACTCGAGCCCAAGCCCCGCCCCTACGGCTGACCACGCCCCGCCTCGAGCCCCGCCCCGTCACACCTCACAGACCCTCCACGACGGCCACGCCCACTTCGGCCACGCCCACTTCGGCTGCACCTCTACGCAGAGCAGTCTCCACGGACTTGCCACGCCCCTAAGCCGGAGCCCCGCCTCTATTTGTTGAGCAAGTCCCTGGAGACTTAGCCGCCTTGTCCCTCTCCCCAGCTCTTGAATTGAGTGAGGGCCCAGAAGTGGCCTCAGAACCCCTGAGTTTGGGGCTTCTCATGTGTCATGATCTTGAAGCTCCACGCAGCTCTCTCCTGTTGGGCACCCCCGTCCTCTGCTCTTTAGTTCCTTGGTCTCCTGAATTCTCAACGCAGGCGACCCCCCTTCCCCGCCATTTGGGGTGCCCGTCCCTGCCCTGTGGCCTGGAGAGTCCCTCCAGGAAGTAACGCTGGGGCAATCACAGGGCTCACTTTTTTTCTCTTCTCTCGGGGGTCTCTGTCCCGCAGCTGATGTCCAATGTCCGTCAATGCGATCATTTTGTCCAGTTAATTGTTAATTTACTCCAAAATAGCTAAAGTAGGTGAGAAATTATCCTTTGAGTGATTGCCTCTTGATAGGGACTTACAAAATATTTAATATTCTTAAATTTTATTTTAAAAAGGTATGGATATTTCCATATCTTTCCTTTTTGGAGGGCCAACTGTTCTTTATCGGTCACTTTGTTTTTTTTTCCATATGAAATTAAGTCACTTTCTCCCTCGAGCAGTTTCTTCCGTTCGTCAATGGAGTTTTCCCCACTTTGGAGACTCCTGGTATCTTGAGGAAATCTCTACTTCCATCCTTTTTCATATCACATTTTATTCTTTCTGAAGCCTCCTGCAAAAGCTCTTTCCTACACAGCATCTCCCAGCTCATTCATTGTGGGCTCACCTAATCTACTGGATATTTTTTTCTCATGTGATGCCACATCACAATATTAGGCAGAAAAAAAGTTACCTTGGGAACCAAGTGACAAATCACATGTATCTTTGTTTATACTACATATTTCTCCCTTTTAACTGTCTATTTCTGCTTCACGTTACCAATACATTCGTTTGAGGGTGTTTATGCACAGATAGCTCTGTTTTCAGTGCTGAATCCCCGATATCTTTGTGCCAGAACTTGGTTGCTCCTGGGACTTCCCGCAATCGTGGCTGGAGAAAAGGCTCATCACGCTTTTTCAGGGTGGGTTTACGGAGGACATGTGTCCCAGGACAAAAATGCAGCGAAGCTGGGACCAATGACACACGTTTGTCCACCTCTCCCAGATAACCATGCTCCAAAAAATGTCTTTTTTTCAAGTCGTCACTAACACATATCAAATTGCTTGTTGTTGTTGTGCTTAGCTTCGGGGGCATGGCGGGAGTACCCCAGGCTGAACGCCAGCTGTGTCCTCTAGTTCTCATGCCCGCCAGGCCCAGGTGTCCTGGCAGCACTGAGCTGAGCACTTGCTTGCCTGTCCCACCGAGTGAGCAGGGCCGGCAATGGTCGGACAAGGCTAACGTGTGGAGGAAACACATCTTCGAAGTTTGGCTCAGCAGATGCCATGCTCTTTGCACCAGTTTCTTCACTCCCAATGCCATTGAGAGACAGGTGTCCTATCTTTCCTCAGGATTTTTGACATTACTTGCACTCCACACCCTTTCCTCACAAGGTAGCAATTCAATGGCAGTTCACCAAGTTGACAGAACTACAGGAGTTTGATTCCTTTAATGTGAGGGGGGATTTTTTTCTGCCATGATTATCACTGTGGAGAGGATTGTGTGTTTTGTTGCATTTCTTTGTGGCCACCCCATAACTTGGTTTGGGGAGTCCTGTAGCCCTGTGGCACTACAGGTCCTACATTTTCCCCCTTTGAAGGGCCTAGTTGCTTGAACAACACATCCGGGTATAATCTGGCATGGAATAAGGAACTGGGGGAATTTTTGCCCTCAGATATAAGAGGCTTGCGTTAATGTCTTTACCTAGTTAGGAGATTTTAGAGAAAAATCAGAAAGTTAACTAACCCCAAGTTGAGCAGTAGTAGATAAGGGATGGAGGACTGGGCTGTGTGCAAGGGGGTCGCAGGCTTCCTGACTACCACCTGTGTGGTGGTGAGGCCCAGTGGAGAGAACAGGCAGCCATGTGGGGGACTGCGCCCCAAGTCCCCTCCAATTCCCTGACTACCCCGCCCTAGCCAGCAAGGCATTGTAAATCTGTTCACCCTTCAGGGGAGTAGCAGAAAGGTGAAATAAAATCAAGCGCACAGAGTCTGCTCCATCACGTCATCATCTACCTTGCTGTGCCATAAGCTCGGCCAGCTCCCACCCACTCCCAAGGCCAAGTGCTTTAGTTTTCATGGTGCGAAGTCCTAGTGAACTGTTTCCTTTACTCACATTTCTGCTGTTAACTGTGTAGGTGACATCTGCTGAGAGGATGATCTGAAAACTTTTCCATATAATTTTTCATCACATCAAACTCACCATTATAGTTACTTACCTCAAAGAAAGGTTGCCTCTCTGACAGGAGAATGGTTAAGATGCACCCCGAATTCGGAAATTTGAAAAACAATTTGTCTGAGAAAATATGAAATGTTTATACACATTAGTTCTTTATTGAAGTGGCAGTTCAGGCCAGTTTATATATGCAAAAGGGTAGGATGACAAAATATGCGATGGTCCCATCACCTTTCAAATATTTGACTTAAAATATACATTCTATTAAGCTTTAAGGTCACAGTGTAGGAAATGTTAGCAGTTACCATTAAAACTACTATAAAGAGTATTTCCTGCACAGAATTATGCAAAATCTACCATTTAATTCCTGTTAGGTAGCATATTTATACACACCTAGAGAAATATGGCAAAAGAGTGCTGAGCAACAAAAATGGCAGACGTCTGTGATTTAAAACTTTATGAAAGTATAATATACATGCAGAAAAACACCTTAAGTGCACAGAACACAGATATTCAGCACCCAGATTCAGAAATATTACCAGCACCAGTTAAATACTCCTGTTCAGCCTTTGCTAGGTTGATCACCATCCTGATTTCTCACTGCATAGACAAGTTTTGCCTGTTCTTACACTGCACAAAGATAGTATCTTATACAATGTTGGTTTGTGTGTCTGGATTCCTTCATTCAGCACTGTCTGTGAAATTGAGCTGTATTATTAATCATTCATTCTCTTTGCTTTCCCCTATTCTGTAGTGGAAATATATATATATTTAAATTCATTTACTACACACATAATGTTTCGCCATTTTACACTACGAATGTTCTGGCACATGTCCTTTGGTGGCTGTATGTGTGTATGGTGGATACATACAAGCATTTCTGCTAGGTTTGGGTCAAAAAGTATACACGCTAAACTTTAAGTTTTCCAAAATGGTTACCAACTGGCAACATCAACAGTGTAGACTTCCTGTTGCTTACATTCTTGCCAAAACGTGATTTTTCGTGCTTTTCATTCTAACCATTTCAGTGGATGTGTAGCAGCACATGGCATCCTACAAATTTCCATGTCCCTGATCACTAATAAAAATGAACATACCTTTTCATGTTTCCTGGCCATCTGGATATCTTCTTTTGCAAAGTGGATGGCCAAGACTTTAACTCACTTCCTAGTTTCTTGATTTGTAGGTGTCCTTTTTATAGTTTAGATCAGGGGTCAGCAACTATGGCCTGAAGGCCAAATCCAGACTGCCACCAGTGTTTGTGAATAAATTTTTATTGGGACGTAGCCACGTTCATCTGTTGTATATGGCTTTCACCAGACAATGGCAAAGCTGAGTAGCTGTGACAGAGGCTTTCTAGCCTGCTAAGCCCCAAATACTGCCTGGCCCCTTACCAGAAATACTCACTGGCCTTTCCACACTCAGGCTTGTGGTCACATGTACGAACTATGAATATCTGTCCCCTCTGTGGTTTGCTTGATTTCTTAATGATGTCTTTTAGATAAAGAAGTTTTCAACCTGATAAATCCAAATGAACACATTTTATGGTTTAGTATTTTTTGAGTCTTAAAAAATTTTACTATAAGGTTAGTTTCCTAAGTTTCCTTCTGATAGCTTTGTTTTGTAGTTCATATTTAGATCTGCAATTCATCTCAACTGATTTTTCTATTAAAATATGGAATATAACAGAGCATTTACTGGAAAGAACATCTTTTCCTGAATGACACTGCACTTTTACCTTCAACAGAAATCAACCGACAGTATTATATAAGGGCGTTTCTGGAATCTGTTCTGTCCCCTGCTCAGTTTATCTCTGTGCCGGTGTTACACCATCACAACTACTATGGCTTTACTACAGGTCTTGGTATCTGTCAACATAAGTTCTCTTGCCCTATTCTAGAATATGGCCTTGACTATTACTGGTCTTTTGAATTTTCACATGAATTTTAGAATTAGCTAAATTTCGGTTCAAGTACTAGGACCTTAATATTGCATTGAATATATGAATTGATATCTTTTAAAGATTGTCCTGGAATCCATGAACAAAATACGTCCCTCTCAGTTTTGTAGTTTTTTTTTTCTGGATAAATTTCTTGAAAATATGGTTAATTTTTTTCCCTAGGCACTTGAGGATTTTTTAATGCTATTTAAGTGGTATTGCTTTAAAATTTTTCACTTTCTCTGTTCATTGATGTTATACTAAAAAAAATTCTTCATAATGAACTCCTATGTGGTGACCTTGTTCTTCATTAAATCAAATTACCTTTACATTCCTCAGAATTTTCTATGGACAAAATCATGTCATCTGCAAATAAAAGTTTTAATTCTTTCTGATCCTTTATGTCTTTTGATTTTCTCCCCCTACTCTCCTGGCTAGGTCCTTCTGCATAGTACTGAATAAAATTAGTAATAGCAGGTGTCATTGTCTGTTTTTTAGATCTTGGGAGAAATTTTCAATATTTCACCATTAGGTATGCTTTTGATTATTGTTTAAAATACTCTTTATCCAATTAAAGAAGTTCCTATCTATAGTTTGTTAAGAATATAAATGGATGGTGGTTTTGCCACATTAGTTTTCTGTCCCCTAGGTTACTTTTCTTCGTGTGAGGTATTATAGTGACTTTTTAAAAAATAACTAACACTCATATTCCACCACTATAAAAATTACTGGCAAGCAGAATGAAATTATCATAATTGGTTTAGATTAATGAGGATTTACCCTCTGAATCATGTAAAGAAATGACAGATACCCAAATTCTTCCAGCAAAAAAAGAGAAATGACATCAACTTAATCATTCAAAAATGTCTGCAGGACACTTGTATTAACTTGTTCCAAAATACTGGGAATAAGGGGCAGTGCACAAAATAATGACACTAGTCATATGAAAGTACAGATAAAACTTCCGAATTACAGTGTTGGCACACTGCACAAACTTATGGGTTAAAAAAACAAGAGTGGTAAGAGAGCCAAGCATACTTGATAGGAAATTAACAACTGTCCTTTGTCACTGAAAAAGACTTAGCTCCAAATTACCTATGCATACGAAAATAGTATGTTTTAAAATATTTTTTGTTTAAATGTAATTGAAAATACAAAAATCAGTCTCCTCTATAAATGAAGCATTTATTAGAAACCTTTCTGTAAATGCCTCTTAAGAATAGGAAATGATGTAGTTAACTATTTTGTCAACCATCTCACCAACAATATATCCTGGGTCGGTACATTTTGCCATCTTAATATTCAAATAATACTGCCTTTTCACAAATTATTCAAATCCAAATTTGCATAGAATTGTTAGATTGCATCTTAAAAACAATAAACTTCCATATAGATATTTAATGCTACTGACCTCATTAACTCCTGATTTGAAACTTCATTTTATACAATGTTTATTCAGAGCTGATAACTTCTGATATCCTTCTTATAAACATATGACTTTACATCAGAAATATGGCTTTTAGTATAACAATTTCCAAGACAATATATTTTTCCACATTTATTACTTTAACAGATTTCGCCTTGGTATGATTCCCTGATATGTAAATACGACTTGAATCCAAAATAAATATTAAATATTTATAAAATTTCACTCTTGTAAAAATTATCTAGTGTCCGAGTTGTAGGGTCTTGAAGGTTTTGCTTCTTGTTACTTTCCGGGGGACTCTTCTCTGTGAAAATTCAGATGAAAATAAATCGAATGCCTAAATCTCTTTCCCCATTCAGAAACATGAACTCTCATCCCATGACAGATGACTTCAAATCATTATATGCAGAGGGTTTTCTAAAATGAGATTTCACTTCACAGGAGATTTCCCATATCCAGTACATTTATATTGCCTCTCCTATGGATTCTCTGATGGCTATTGAAGGCTGATCTGTGGTGGAATTTTTTCCCACATTCACTACATTCATAGGGCTTCTCTCCTGAATGAGTTCTGTAATGTACAGTGAGGTATGACTTCTGAGAAAAGACTTTCCCACATTCGTTACATTCATAGGGTTTCTCTCCTGAATGGCTTCGGTAGTGTACAGTCAGGTTTGACATCCGAGAGAAGACTTTCCCACATTTACTACATTCATAGGGTTTCTCTCCAGAATGAATTCTATGATGTATAGTGAGATATGACTTCTGAGAGAAGAACTTTCCACATTCGTAACACTCGTAAGGCTTCTCTCCTGTGTGTACCCTCTGATGTCTGAAGAGGGATGAATTATGGGAGAAGGTTTTTCCACATTCGTTACATCCATAGGGCTTCTCTTCTGAATGACTTCTATAATGTACCGTGTAGTATGACAACTCAGAGAACAATTTTCCACATATATTACATTCATAGGATTTCTCCCCTTTTGGAAGTGACTGGTGCCCGTCAAATGGTGAATTTTCGAGAAAGGGTTTCCCACATTCACTACATTCATAGGGTTTCTCTCCTAAAGGAGTTGTATGATGGTCAGTGAGATATGAGAACTGAGAGAACTTTCCACACTCACTACATTCATGGAGTTTCTCATCTGTGTGTACTTTCCGATGTCTAATAAAGGCTGAATTTAAATTGAAGGTTTTGCCACATTCATTACATTCATAGGGCTTCTCTTCTAAGTGACTTCTATAATGGATGGTAAGGTATGATACTCGAGAAAAGAATTTCCCACACTCACTACACTGATAGGGTTTCTCTCCTGTGTGTGTTCTCTGATGTGTAATAAGGGTAGATTTTCGGTAGTAGGATTTCCCACACTCGTTACATTTATAAAGTTTCTCTCCTGTGTGCGTTCTCTGATGGTCACTGAGGGCTGACTTGCGGGAGAATGACTTCCCACATTCATTACATGGATACGGCCTCTCTCCTGAATGATTCCTCTGGTGCAGGGTGAGGTGTGTCTTCTGGCAGAAGGTCTTCCCACATTCATTACATTCATAGGGCTTCTCTCCTGAGTGAGTTCTCAGATGCTGCGTGAGATGTAACTTCTGACAGAAGGTTTTCCCACACTCGTTACATTTATAGGGCTTCTCCTCTAAGTGCGATCTCCGATGTACTGTGAGGGTTCCCTTTTGGCTGAAGGATTTCCCACACACGTTACATTCATAAGGTTTCTCCCCTGTGTGAGCCCTCTGGTGTATAATAAATTTTGACTTTTTACAGAAGGATTTTCCACATTCCCTGCATTCAAAGGGCTTTAATTCCATTTGGGATCTCTGGTACATATTAAAGTTTGACATCTGGAGGAACTCTGATCCAGAATCATTCCACTCATAGGGCTTCTCCCCCATATAATCTCTCTTATGGGTAATGAAAACAGCTTCATTGTCTAAGGCCTCCATGCATTCATTATATTCAAATGGTTTCTCCAAAATATTAAGTTTCTGAAGAATACCTTCTTCGTTTTGAGAATAGCCTTCCCCATTTTGACTAAATTCATAGGATTTCTCTCCATGAGAAGTTTTTCCACATTCAGTACACTCATCGGGCTTCTTTCTTGCATAGCTTCCATCACTAATAATTAATTCTGAAGTAGATTCTAAATTCTTTCCACATGAGACACAATTATGAGATATGCCTGAAGGAACAGGGCTTGTTTCTGCATTATAATTTTTTTCAAATACATTCTCTCTCTCCTCAGTCAGGGTTTTGTTGTTGAGATAAACAGCTTGCCTTGAACAGTCATCTCCATTTCCTTGGATTCTGTCTATCACGTCATCAACTTTCCAGACTTCTTCTAAAAAGAAAAAAAATTAAATAACCCTGTTAATCCAAACACACCAGCTATAAAATGGATGTGGTACTCAAGTGCCCTATTTTGGGGTTGACGTGAGCTTTTCTCCACAAACCTCCACAAATAAATAATAATTGCAAGTATATAGTCCTCTTTACCCCTTGATTTGTCACACAAAACACACAAACGGAAATGCTCACACACCGTTGTGGCTGAGG
Source organism: Macroglossus sobrinus (assembly GCA_004027375.1). NCBI lineage: Eukaryota > Metazoa > Chordata > Mammalia > Chiroptera > Pteropodidae > Macroglossus > Macroglossus sobrinus. The sequence continues at coordinate 73,761 of PVKZ01001799.1, read as the reverse complement.
GAAGCATGGCGGAGAGATGAGGGTGGGATAGGAGTCAGCACTACTGGCAATCAGGAGAATAAATTGACATTGAACACAAGTACCTTTGTTATTTATAAGTATGTTCAAAACTTTCATAGAAAAGGCAAAACAAATATAGAAAATGATGAGCAGAGGACAGAGTCATTTAAAAGAGTGCTAGATCCAGGCAGAAATTGAAAGACTCAAAGCAAATGGGGTCAGGGAAAGAATAAGAACAATTACAGGATATATAGTCAAATTTTTGAGTATGGTTTATGTTTAGGAGAATTACAATTTATTTACATTACAATTTATCTATTAGATTACGACTTATCTAATATATTACAATTTATATTAAGCTGTAAGATATCACTTCATAACAAGATTACCATAGTATCATCATCACTAGCATAGACCCAAAATCTTTGCCTTTCTGTTCTGCACATGAATCCAAATAAACATTCAAAAACTCCAAATCCTTTATGTTTAGAGACAATCCCACAGCCAGGGCTCCAACTCTCTAGCCCCAAGTCGCATTCTCCTGGAAGAAGAGTCCCAGGGACATTAACATCCAAAAGACATTAGGACAAACCAGACAGCAAGAGAGCTTTCCAATATCAGCTCTCTGAAGTGTCCCGATAGTCTAACGTAACACCAACTGAACAACAGAGCATCATGGGTAGAGCACTGGGAGCCCAACTCAAATGCGTTACAGGCTGGCCGACCTTGGGTGAGTAATTCAACTGTGATGTAGTTTCACACATCGGAAATGTGGACAATAGTGCTTCGGTCATAGGATCGGGAAAGAATCTAGTCAGCACGTGTAAGCTGCTTAGAAGAGTTTGTAACACAAAATAAATGCTCGTTAGGTTTTGCCATTAATTTTCTGACCCAAATATCCTGAAACTAGTCATGTCTTTGTCACAACACTATAACTTAATTCTGAACACAAACAAGAGTTCCCATCCTCCTGGGTTTCATTTGTTATAAAACCTTAAATATCAAATTCCTAAGGCTGTCTATGCGATATTAACTTTATCTACGTATCTTACAAATTTTTCAATCCCTTAAACTATTGTTAGGTGCTCTCATCCACATTCAATGCAACGCTGACAGTTCTGTGTGCAGAAATCTACATCCTAAGCCCCGAAGCCCCAAATACAAACAGGAAATGAGAGAAGTTGCCATTCACCAATAAGATTTGTCATTACCTAGATTAATATGTACTCAAATTAGAATTACACTAATCTTCCTAAAAGACCTCCGCTCTAGGAAGCCTCGGCGTGCTCTACCACGAGTCTGTGCTCACGTTCTTGTCCACGCAGTGTGACTTCTCCAAATCTATCTATATTTTGAAGCGTTAAAATATTTAGCAAATCCCTTCCCAGCTTGTTGACGTTCATTCCTTTAAATTTTAAAATAGCTTTAACAGAAAGTTGTATAACATGTATTCGAATGTAAGTATTCCATGTGAAAGCTGAATTTTCAACTAGTTCATGCAGCTGTGTTCCTCATTCCCAACTAAAACCCATGCTCGTGGAAAATATGTCTGTATTTTTTTTCTTTGAATCTTTCTGTGATTGGAAATTATAGTTCCTAATTTGATCAAATGGGGTGCTTTTGGATTCCATCTTAAGCCATTTTATCAGAATTTTAGTTCAGAATAAATTCTCTCTGAATGGACGAATGATAAAGGTCTTGCATTTACCTAGCTCCTCAGTTAGTGAATGAAAACCCTGCTGAGCGTCTTCTGTACATGTCAAAAGAGTCAAAACATCCTTCCTCTTTGGAGGAATAGAATTCAGGTAGGAAAAAAAGCTCAAGCAACAAACATACCACCACATTCAGACCATACAATCTAAAATCACATCTTAACTTTTGGGGTAACAATCACCGAATGGAATGGATATTCAGGGATACTGGTGTGGTGAATGAGTAATGAAAGAAACCAGATAGGAGAGGATCTTTTAAACTCAAATTTAAAGAACATAGTTCTAAAGGTTCTGTTACACAACAATGTGAATATAGTTAACGCCACTGAACTGCACATTTAAAAATGGTCCCAATGGTAACTTTTATGTTATGATTTTTATTACAATTAAGAAAGGAAGTGGGGGAGGGAGGGAAGAAGGAAGGAAAATGTATAATCTGGACAAGAAAAGTTAACACCAAAGAAAAGGACAATGAGTCTGAACAGAAGACATTTAGAAAGCTAGACCAAGAGAAATTTAACACAAGTATGGGCAAAAAGAGGCCTTTAATTTTGATCACCAACACTGAACCACATCGTGTGGGACAAGTTAGAGCCTCATCTTGCCAGCCTGGTGATTAGATTAATTGGATACTTCAGAAGAACAAATTTGGCCCTTTCAATAGAATTCATTGTAATTGAGGTATGAGAAAATGTTGTTTACGTTGATGCCAGAAGCAGCTAAGAATATGCAGAAGATTCTGAAGACGTTACACAAAAGACAAAAAAAAAAAAAAAAAAAAAAAAAAAAAAAAAAAAAAAAAAAAAAAAAAAAAAAAAAAAAAAAAAAAAAAAAAAAAAAAAAAAAAAAAAAAAAAAAAAAAAAAAAAAAACCACCAGGGAGAGAAAATAAGTACATGCAATAAATAAACGGACAAGGGGAAGACATGGGAAAGTTCATTCTAAAAAGGAAAGACGGAAGGAGGGAGAGAAGAAAAGAGGGAAGGAAGGAAAAAGGACGCAAGTGGCCTATTTTCTCTGGCACTGTCATCTGTCAGGGAAACTAGTCAACCAGACTCCAGGTTAAAGGTGTTACGTATCGATCTGGATGAGCAGCATAAATGCAAATTACAAAGTCCTAAAAGCTGAGACTAGGTGAACCCTTTTAAGGGATCTGAAGAAAAGTAAAGAAGTAGAAAGTAGGGGACACTTCTGAGGAGGGCAAGAGAATTAGGCAAACTCACTGACGAGACAGACACTTCTTGAACGTGTACTGCAGACACAGGGATGGACGGACAGAGATGGAGGAGCACTTGTGGGCAAGAGGATGGCCAGCTAGCACTGCACCCCCAAATGCACCTCTGGAACAGTGAGCAGCGCCTCCAAACAAAGGCACATCGGATGTAAAGCCAACGAAGAAGCCCGTGCACCGTGCCAGAGAGTGTGCTGTCTGGGTCCTCGGCGGCATGACCTAGGTAATCCGAGGCACAGACACGTCCAGTCACTCGCTAAGGTCTGGGGTGACCCTTCTGCTAGCTCACCTGGACGACTCCGACATGGGAGGTCACCTTCTGCCACCCACGGCTCTTGCCCCTGCTCCAGCTTGACGATCACGTGTGGTTTGGCGCTGTCGTACCCTGCGAATGAGAAACGGAGCTGGACCCGGACCAGCCGCTCGGCCTCTGGGCCTGGCTGGAAGGTGCCACCGTGAAACACGGCGCCTTGTTTTGCTCTGTATTAAAATGAGAACCTTTTGACGGAGAAGCAGGGACACAAATATTTTAGCTGCTGCCCAAAGGAAATTAAACGATCTTATCTCTTATTTCTTCAAATCACAGTTAAAATCATTAAATTGGAAGCCCCCCCCCACAGCAGCGACTCGAAAGCCAGCTCTCCTCACCCACGGAGACCAGGTGGCTGTAGTTCTCGAGCATCACATCCCTGTAGGTGGTCTTCTCAAGCGGGTCCAGCTGCTGCCACTCCTCCTGGGTGAAGTCCACGGCCACGTCCTGGAACGACACTGGCTCCTGGAACGACAACATGATCGAATAGGTGACACGGAGGAGGTGTATGGGGACAAGAGCCCACCAAGCTCCCTGGTAAAATCAACTCTGAACGTCGGATAGCTTTGTTGTGTTACAGCCCGCGGAAGGAAAACAAACATAATCAAAACACGTGGCCTTTGGGTTCCTTGTGTCAAAAACAAAACGAAACAAAACAAAAAAACAAATCTTCAAACCAAAAAGAAACTGAGTTCTGATTTTCAACTACAGTATCTGAGTTTTGGGGGCTGTCAGATGAGTAAAGCATCACTCCTGTTCTCAAAACACTCATGCTCCACTAAGGAGATACCATGTAAAGGACATACGCATTTTATTCCTTATCCTTTTCCTCAGTGGCCTTTGCTGGCTCATCCTCCTGTTCCCTGCCTCTTCATGCCCTTCTTCTAAACTCCGAGTAAGAAACTTGACTAACAAACAAGACGTAGACTATATAACTTAGGAAGTCGTTTAGAAAATACGAAACTGATGAAAGAAAAATTGAGATAAGAAAGCCAGATCCAACAGATTCAACATTTTCAGAAGGACAGACTGTGGAGAAGGTATAAAACTGAGCTAAAGACTTTAAGATAACTTATTACCAAAGCCTCCACATCAAAAGGGGCCACTTATTATCCCAACAAGAATATTGGGGGGAAAAACGGATCCAGAAATTACCCCTATAAAATATCCAAAAGAAATAAATCTGAAAAAAGTTAGAGGAAAAAAAAATACACTAGTTACCCTGGGAGCTAATCTATTTCTTAGCTGAGAGAAAACAGTGAAGAACTACTTCCAACTTTGGACGGAAAAAGGATTTTGAACCTAGGACTGTATAACAAGGCAACTATCATGTAAGCCTGAGGCTACCCTAAAGGTATTTTCAGAAAAGGGAGACAACTTATTTAATAAAATCGTTTCCTTATAGCAGTCAACGATGTCCCCCTCCACTGAAAGCCACAACAGCCAAGAGGAACATGAGAATACAGAAACCTCGGTGAGACCAGCAAACACGGGTGCTCAGTGCTGGATTAAGCAGCCGTTTTAGGAACTACAAACATTTAACTTAGTTACGAAGGGAAACGCTCAGTAAACACGTTCCATTGTCCTATTATTTACAAAGAATGCATCAAAAAAGGGTTTATACCCACTGACAGCCACAACTGTGAGGTCCCACAGCAGAGATTCTCTGAGATGGCGGAAGTAGGGCCGAATGACAGAAACAAAGCAGGAAATCCAGGTGTAGGAGACAAGGGCAAGCCGAATGAGCTTATAAATCACCTACAGGAAGTAATCACCATCTGAGTTCAGTCCAGAAGATAAGGAATGGTCGGGATTAGAAGACTGATCAATCAATCAATATTACATACCACTATTAGTTGTAGTGACACAAATATCCAAAATACAATATCAGCAGGCAGAATTCAATACGATTTGAATAGAAAATATGAATTGATGGATACTTCACTAACATGAATACATGTATATATATACACTCTTATAAGCTAAGTGCATAGTATGTGTGATGTATGTGACACATACATGCACATCACACACAAGTACATATGTACACTTTTTAAGTTTATACAGACACACACAGGCACACACACACATATTTATGCTTTGGTGCTCTCAGTTCTAAAGACAGGATTTTACTTAATTGAGAAACACTAGACGTTCCCATGAGAGAGACAGGAAACAAACAAGGTGGGCCCTACAGTTACTACCTTGAGTTTCTGGCCACAGAGCAGGTGGCGAGAACTAAGACAGTCAAGAAAAAACGGGAGGAAATAGGCAGGAAAGCACAACCCATAAAGAAAACCATCAACTGAAGGACCCACAACTGACTCAGACGTTACGATTGGCAGAGAACATTAAAATTGTTTATAACTTTGTTCCTTATGTTGAAAAAGCTGAGTAGGGAAAGAGAAGGTATTTTAAAAGACTCAAACTGAACTTCTACAGATAAAAACTATAATATTTTCCTGAAATGAAAATGACACTGGACTAGGTTAATAGTCTCCCTAAAGAAAATGAACACGAAAACACAGCAATAGCTCTGTAAGACGAAACACAGCGAGAAAAAAGAATTGAAAAAAAATGAAAAGCATTCCTGAGCTGTGGGACAATTTTAAATGGTAAAACATGCAGGAAACAGGAATCAGTGAAGTTTCGGGGGAGGCAAAGGAAATATCTGAAGAAATAATTGTCCGTTTTCCCCCCCAAAGTTGATGAAAATGATAAACACACAGATCCAAATAGTTCACGATACCCAAACACAGAGACATGAAGAAAATGATACCAAGACATATCACAATCAAACTGCTCAAAACCAATGATAAAAAGTTTAAAAGCAGCAAGAGAAAAGTACCTGAAATGGTAACTGTGTATTTTCTCTTATAAGTTAAATCCTTTGAAAAAATAACTCTTTAATTAAAAATAACAATGTATCATAAGATTGACACTTTCGGTAAAAGTTAAATGTAACAACAGGATAAAAACCAAGAGGGGAAAAAGGAAAGTAATTGTAAGCTTCTCATACTCCAAGTGAAATGGCATGTTACTTGAAGATAAACCATGAAAAATTGAAGTTGCAAACAATCAACCCGAAAGCTCCCACTGAAATTACAAAGCAGTGTTATCACTAAAAACCCAACAAAGTATACAACATGGAATCAAGAAATACTCAATTACTTGAAAGGAAGACAAAGAAGAAAAAGAAAACAAAATAGCATAAATAAAAAACAAAAGCAACAGAGTATAATCTAACCAGTTATGTCAATAATTACATTACATGTAAATGGTCTAAACACCCCAATTAACAGGCAGAAATAGTCAGACTGGATCCAAAGGCAAAACCCAGTTATGTGCTGCCTACAAGAAATGTACTTTAAATACAGAGACTAAAACAGATTAAAAGTAAAAAGATGGAATAAGATAAGTATGCACACACAACTCAAAAGAAAGCTGGAATGGCTATTTCACAGTACAGAGTAGTCACAGGAATAAAGAAGGCCATTTTTCCAGTGACGAAGTGGTTACTGAATCACACAAACTCAATCATAAATGTTTTAGGTACCTAATACATGAAGCAAAAAAAGACAGACTTGCAAGGAGAAACAGACAAACTGTGATTGTGGGAGATTCTGACTTCCCTCTCTCATAACTGATGAGACAAGTTGACAGAAAATCAGCTAGGATACAGCACACCTTGAAAACAATGCCAACGTGATCTGAGTGACGTTTACAGATCGCCCCACCCACCAGGAGCAAAACAGGCAATCTTCTCAAGCGCACATGGACCGTTTCCAAGACAGACCTGTCCTGGGCCATAAATGTAAAAGCAGTTATTATTTATGCAGTATTCCTGCCAAAATTTCAGTCTACAATTAATCATGAAGACACATCAGTGAAACCTAAATTCTAAGAATTCTATAAAATAAATGGCCTATACCTTTCATATATGATTTTGGCATTGAGAAACTAGTCCATATTCAACAGACCTAAAAAGCATGAAACCTAAAGCAATTCATAATTCTGGGCTGGATGCTCTACCAGAAATAGAAAATCGCTATCAAGAAAATTATTGGGAAAACCTATAAATTTAGAAGATAAATTGCAGATCAAAGTATTATATCAATGTTAAATTTCCTGAATTCGATAACTGTGCCATGGAAATGTAAGGGAGTATTCTTGATCTTAGGAGGTTAAATTTGAAATATTACAGTGTAAAGTGGCATGACGTAGGATACCCGCTCTCAGATGGCTCAAAAAAAAATGGTATGTGCACAGAGAGAGATCATAATAGAGCAAATGTGGAGAAATGTCAGAAGTTGGAGTATCTGGACCAATGGAACACGGGAGTTCTTTGTACGATCCTTGTTAACTGTTCTGTAAACTTTAAGGAACTAAAAAAAAAAAATTATAAAAGTAGAGTTAAAATAATGGCAATACAAATCAACACAATCCAGACTGTGAGAAACTGTGGATAAACAACAGAATTTTGTCAAAAACAAATTGTAAAGAAATAACAAAAAAGACGTAAAAGGGGAGTTACTATTAAAAGATTTAAAAAATTTATCAAACAACAGCAATTTATAGACCCTATCTGTATCCTGATCAAAAATAATAAACCAAAAACAATTAGAAAATTGTGAAACTTTGAACACCAGATACTATATAAGAAAGAATGGTATTATAGGTTATCTCCACCCACTTTTTAAAAGACTCATTACTGTCCAAAGATACACACAGAAATAATTACAGGTAAGATTTTTTAAAAGCGAGGGAAAGGAAGACTTTATGAAGAAAATATCAATCTAGAAGTAACATGGCAAGAGCAGATGAATGGTCACGTGAGATAAGGACTGGAGAAGGTCCACTGGATTTGACAATAATTAGGTCACAACCAATCTTTACCAACAGAGGCAGGAAAGTGGCATCTGTTGGTAAAGACACTAAGAACTGAAATGAGAATGGGAAGATCTTTAGTAGAGAATACCATTTCGTATCATTTGCTGGGCAACCAAATAAACAGAATAACAGACAGATCTGAAGGGGGAGCAGGCCATTTGCCCATGCCTTAGGTTTTATCCCTGGATTAAACAGTAAAAGTGGAAACGTGTCTATCAGGATGACAATTTTGGTGCCTGGAAAAATCACACACACCAAGTTCTCCCTGGGCCTGTGCTTACAAAACCAAGGAGCAGAACTACAGTGGGATGATTTCCTGGTTGTTAAAAGTTCGTCTAACCCCATTCTATGAACTTTATTTATTAAAGATATTTTCCAAGTCCAAGGAAATCTTCACCATCCACGAGTAACAAAAATGGCTTTGTCTTATGGTCAGTAAAAATCACATAACGGATGGCGTTTTCCTTTTCTACGATTGTCAAGATCGTTGGTCATATTTGCAGCTTAACTTCAACCATCTGAAAGTACCATATTACCTATACACATGAATTTGACCGATTCTCGGTGCTGGTCTGACCCTCTAATAACGGCATTTTACATAGGGTCTTTTATTTCTATGTTCTCTTTTTAAAATACGGATCCTTATAAACCTTCTAAAGAGGGGGGGAAACATATACACAGACAAAAAACTCACCTGGGATTCACGCATTTTCTGCTGCTCTTGGAAAAGTGTAGTGATTGTTAACAGCGGACCTAGGGGAGAAGAAGAAAGTAATTAAAATCATAAGGAATCCGGCCTGTCCAGGCAGAAACCTCCTGCAAACAATACTTGGCTGGGAGTCCGAGTCCGGTTAGCAATCCCACCTACAGACCTGGTAACTTTGGACATGTCCCCCCCCTTCTCAGGCCGTCTCTTCCTCTGGCAACCGAGGCAGCAGGACACACCCCGGGCACACACTTGTCATGCACGACGCTGCGTGACTCCGCAGGGCAGAACCGAGGGGAACCCCCACACACTCAGATCACAGAGCAAGGCCCTCAGGGACGTTCAGAGTCATGTTTGGAACCTGGGGAGGGCGAAGGGGTGCTGGGCTGTGGAGAGGGGAGGAGGGGACACCGCATGTCCGCAGCAGGGGCTGTCACCGCCTCCTCAGGAAACCTAGACCACGTCCCGGGGGAGCGCCCATTCCAGGGAGCCGGCCCTGCCCTCCAGGCCAGACCCTCGGACCCCCGGATCCCCGGGAAGCGGTCAAGCCCTCCGTGTCGCACTCTCGCGTCGTCGGCCCGGGGCCAGTTCCCCGGGCGCTGACCGCGGGCGGGAGGAGCCACAGGTGCCCGAGGCCCGCCACGCACGACCTACCCCGCCGGGACGCGCCGATCCGCCCCGGGCTCCCGAGCCGCGCGCGGGGGGCGCTCCTGCGCGCGCCCCTCCCGGGGTCCCCGCCGCTCCGCCGCCGCGGCCGCTGCTCCGCGGAGGCGCCCCGGGCCTGCGGGGCAAACTCGCCCGGGAGATCGCTGTTCCCGGAGCCTGGCTGGCCCGCGCGCCTCGGCCGGGCCGCCGCGCTGCACACGGGCCGGGCCCGGGTCCCGCCGCCGCGGGCCTGGCCGCCGGCTCCGGGGCCGCGCTCGCGCCTCCGCCCGCGTGAGCCTGGCCGCACGGCCGCGCGCCCGCCGGGTGCCCGCCCTGCCGGACGGCGCCCAGCCCCGCGGGCCCCCGGACCCTCGCCCGACGGAGGCCGGAGCCTGGGGAGCGGGGCCAGCGGTGACCTGGGCACGGACAGGAAGCGCGCGCGGCGGCGCAGTGCGCGTGCGCGAACACGCACGCAGGCCGCGGCGCGCATGCGCGGGCGGCGCCGGAAGTGCGCCTGCGGGGCCGTTGGGGGCGAGGGCGAGCGCCCGGACTCTGTTTCCCAGGAGTCTGCACGCCGCCCAGTTAGGGGGCGTCTCGGTGGTCCCCTCCTCGCCCGGCGGTCGGGATGCCCTGTGCCGCCCAGACCCAAGACTCAAATTCCCCAGTAATTTAAGGAATCGCCGGTACTGTCGCCTCTGCACTGGTGTCCTGATTGCGTCCTGGCGCCCTAGTCTTTTTCATACCTTGAGAGCTTAAGGCTTAGAATCCACAGCCACGGAAAATCCTGATAAATAAGGGAAAGCGGTGTATCATGTTCATTTATGATGGACGAGACAGTTAAGGAAGAACAGCAACCGGTTCTGCGATAACCTAATAGGAATATTACCCTGATCCACCTTCCTCCCCGCTTGTTGGGAAAAAGAAATCTAGCTATTTCCAACCACTTTTTAATTCGTAAGAACTATAGAATCATAAGATACAAAATTGAGAGAAGAAAATTACCCATTACTTTACCGCTTGAAGATGCTGAGTGTAGAAAAAGAATTGTGTATTTCAGTGGAAAACTAAGCACTGTTTGTGGACATCCCTCTGTTATTTTTTTAATGCAGCCTTTTGTCTTTTGAGCTCTTGCATACCTCTTTGCAAGTGGTAGGTAACATGCAAATTCCGTTCTGTCTGCTGGAAATTCAGTTGACTTCCCCTCCCCGCAACCACCATCACTACCAGCATCACCATTCCGGGAAAAGTGGGTTTTGCCTTCATTCGTCCACGCACATGTTCATTGTAATATTCCTGATCTATAACGTGTGTGTGTCAATTTCTCTTCTATAAAACAGGTTATAACAGCTACTGGCTCCCTCTTGAATTAAATAAAATATTTAGCACGTGTTCATTTTCATGTCTGAGACTCAGGATCTTAAACTATGTTTTAACAATTTTGGAGGTCTTTCCAAAGATCCCCAACAAATTCACCTAACAGAGCTAGGGAAACTTCATGTATTGAAAAAACCCAAAAAGACATTTAGAAAATTGTGAAACTTTGAACACTGGATATTATACATGAAGAAAGAATGGTATTATGGGTTATCCCCACCTTTTTAAGTACTTATCATTTAAAGATACATGCAGGTAAAAAAAATCTAAGCTAAGTATAAAGAGACTCAGTGAAGAAAATACCAGTTTGGAAGTAGCAGATGTCAGAGGCAGATGAATAGCTACATGAGGCAAAGACTGGGAGTCACATCTTCCCGTCACCAGCTCACAGCTCTGAAGCAGCTCTCTTGGTGTATCAGCCTTCTCAGCCTGCAGCTGCCTACATCCTGTCCCAGTGTCTCAGTTGGTCCATCTCTTTGTCCTGGAACTATCTAGAGCTATACCCGCTTCGCAGTGGCCACAGCTGGCCCAATCCCCATATCTCAAGCTTCTCAGGACATCTGGGCTGAACCCACGGCTTTCTGCTCCGGTGTTCATAACACTCCCAACTCACCCTGTCCTTGGTGGCCTGGCCATCTGTGTCCTTACATGTATGTTATTGCTTCTTTGTTTGAGTCCATTGTCCTGTTTCTTGTGTGACTCTTAACCCTTTGTTCACTTTAGCTGCTACTCCATCCCCAGCCATGCTGTGAACACTTAGAATTTGTTTATATTCACTTTGCATTTCAATTCCTAGATGTCTCCTAAGCTGTATGTTTCCAAGCTCCTCCCATAAGACTGTTTCTCCTCTTTGTTTTCTAATTTCCACGTCTGCTGACTCTAGCCCCTCTGCTGCCCTTACCCCAAGAGCTGTGTCTCACATCTGAATGCTGTCCGTCCCCCACTTGCTGATGTCCCCATAGCTCTACGGGCCTTGTTGGTTTCACTCTCTGCAGCGGCTCTGTGCTCCTCAGATGACCTCATTTTCCAGAACTGCACCCTCGCCCCCAACACATAGATGTTTAATTCTTCGGCTTCTCTTCCCTCAGTTTCTCACATGTCTTAAGCTGTTTCAATCTCCTCTCGCCTCTCCTGAGCTATTTCAATGGGCTGTGTGCATTCCTTTATTTCACCCTCTCATTCCCTCAGCGTCTCCTGTCTCCCTTGTCATGGCTCTAGCCTAGAATGTTCCTGCACCTGCCTCTATTTACCTTTCCTGAGCACCCGAGTGGCTCTTTGGCTGGACCTTGTCCCTGGTTCCTTGGAGGAAGCCCCTAAATCCTCTGAATTTCCTGAGTGATAGGAGTGTCTGCTACTTACGCTGGAGCCCTCGGAGCACACCTGTGGTTAGGCTAACGAGGTGACTGGGGATGAGAGCCAGCACACCGGTGACACAGTCCAACCCTCTGATTTCAAAGGTGGGGCTTTGAGCCCGGTGATATCAACCCAATCTCTGGGGAGGGAAGGGAGCCGGAGATTGAGTTTAATTGCATGGCTAGTGATGGAAAAAGTCATGCCTACGTAATCCAGCATCAGTCAAAACCCATCCCCAAACTCAGGGAGCTTCTCTGATTGGTGGAACACATCCACGTGCCGTGAGGGTGGTACATCCTGAGGATGCGAAGCTTGGCCTTTCGGACCGTCCCAGAATTCTCTGATGCTCCCATCTCCCCAGACGCTTTTCTCTAATGACGCAGTGATCATGTCATCAGCTCCTTCTCCTCCATGCCATCTTAACAGTTTTAGCTCTTCCTGTTGTCTCTTTTTTGCCCTGACATTTCTCCTATACTCTCCTTTCTTTTCCATTGTTTCTATTTCACCACACGCTCTAGATTTTCCTTCTACCACATAAGACTGACTTAGGGGTTGTGAAAAGGATTCCCGTTAGGGTTAAAATAGGGAGCACTACGTGTGTTCTCTTGTGCCCGTGGGTTCGCTGGTCACAGCCCATTTCCAGGGATGCATGTCCTACTGAGTCACCTTTCCTTTATTTTGAGTTTCAGATGGCTGTCTAGGTACCCACAGTGTTTCTTCCTTCTTTCTACTTTTCCCATTTTCCCCCCTCAATATCCTTTCCTTCTGTCCTGCTTTCAGACTTTGGCTGAGGATCTGCCTCAACTTCTATTGCTTTCTCTCTGTGAAAAATAATTCGGGACTATTTTTCAGCATTAAGAGACCTGGTTGAATGATCACAAGCCCAGTAAGCAACATTATCATTTGACAGTGAACAGGCGAGCCAGACTGGCACAAACAAACACATTGTGAAGATGAGAAGACTTTCATCTTTATTGTAGTTCCCTGATTATGCAATAGACTGTCCTTAATAATATAAATGACATACAAACATCTCACCCAGGCAAGTTAAAAAATTACAAATGAATTTTCAGAATTCAATAATAAAGACAAAAAATTAGAAATTTAGATTTACAAGAATTTGGGAGAACTATTCACCTAGCTATAACTGATATATAAATACAATAGATAAACACACACAAAAAAACTCCCTTGAAAATGTAAATAAAGTTACATTTATATATATGTGTATATATACATACATATATATACACATATATATATATAACAGCTATATTGCCCATCACAAAACTGTTGGAACAGCATGTTTTTATATATTTAAAATAAATATATAAATAGAAAATATTATTTAAATTATAATATGGGCAACATTTTCAAAATAAGCCAATGAAATGTACTGCTTATATTAAACTACCTATCACAATCCTATGGCTCTAATTTTAAACTTTTAAAGTGATTTCCTCTTATTCTGAGCCCCTACCCTCCACCTAGACTGTGGCAACTAAGTTCACAAAAAACAGGACCTCCAGCTTCTACTTCAGGGGAGATGTGAACCAAACCATTGGAAATTTGGGGTGGCACCTTAGGAAGGGATGGAGCCTAAAAAAACTCTGGTTTCTTAGTCTCTTTCCAAGGACTCCTAGAAGTACTCCCAGATCCTAGGAATCTGATGTGATCCTTCTAGTCAGCTCTTTCTAGAAGATTCTGGGTTCTTCTAGATTATCTGCACAAGAGGCTTCTTTTCCCTTCCTCACGTCTGTCACTGGTGTCTGGATTGACTTCCTGCTGAAAACCCGAATCTCCCCTGGGCTCAGCAATCTATCTAGAAGAGAAAGAGAGAGAAGGTCATATTTCAAAGAGGCAGCTCTCTAGGCATAAAGATTATTCACATTTTCAATCAAGTCCAAGCTGAGTTTAGACTCACTTATACATCCAACTTTATCTGTATTCCTCCATGCTCAACCCAATCCTGAACCACTGTTTTCAAGTGTGATCCTTGAATTTTGACGTCCCTGAGTTCAAAAATTACTTAATACCTCTAAAGGCGGGCGCATCAGTCTGCTTTTTAGTGAGGACTCTGGGTGGTTCTGCTCAGACAGAAGAGCACACAGGGATAGTGCTGCTTTAGACTTACTCACACCTCGGTCCTTTTGTGGTCCTTCCAATCTGAACTTCCAACCACACTACCAATGTCGCTAACATGTCAACATCACAAATCATGAGACCAGAAGCCTGATCCCCAACCCTAACCCTAGATCCTAATGTTTAACCATAAAACCAAGTCCTAAACTTGGCCTCTGCTATGGTCTAAATGTTCGTGTCTCCTAAAATTCACATTGAAACGCTAACCCTTAAGGTGAGGGCATTAGGAGGTGGGACATCGGGGAGGTGATGACGTCATGGGGCGGAGTCCTTAAGGATGAAGTTAGAGCCCTTATAAAAGAGGCCTTAGAGACCCCTCACTCCTTCCACCATGTGCAGACCACATGCAGCTGGCAACACAGAAGAGGGGTTTCACCAGAGCCCGACCATCCTGGCACCTGATTTCAGAATTCCAGCATCCGGAACCATGAGAAATACATGTCTGTTGTTTGTAAGCCACCCCGTCTGTGATGTTCTATTACAGAGGAGCAAACGGACCAAGATAGCAAGTTCACACGCTTTAAACCAAGTCTTTGCTTACTCCTCTGCCCAAACCCATAACTCTAAAGTGTCGATCATAATAAGCCAGCTGAGGCTGGTATTTCTGCACCTTCTTCACTCTTTCTGACAAACTTCCTTGAACATAAACTTGACGGGGGAAGGCATCACTGTGTACGAGGAGAGACTGGCCCAGATCTGGTGAGTCAGGGGACATGAAGAACATTCTGGCGATCTGGCCACAAGCAATTTGTTTAAAAGTAAATGTGGATGAAAAATAGCTAGTCATAAATTACCTTTTATTATTAAGTATATAGACTGTTCCAACTAATATTCTACTGTTAGACATTTACTTTGTTGTAGATAATTCTACATAGTTGGTATTCCTAAGAAATGAAAAGGCCGAAATTAATGAATAAGACAAAGCCAAAACACAAGATACAGAAAAAATTGGAAACGTATTCACTTTTCACAAAAACCGACATTTCACCAAAGCTATCATTTGGACCCAAATGCTTTGGATGAAATGTTCAGCCTTATCTTGAGGCCTGGCACCCACATGTCCCACCAAGGTTATGCCTGTGTGTGATTGTCCGTTTGCAGCTGGGAGCCTCGCCAGGCCCGGCTGTGCACCCGGCAGGTCTGCTGCACAGTGTGTGGAAGGGTGACGTGGGTGGGGGAGTGATGAGCATGCGCCCAGCAGCTGGGTTGCTCAGATTTCATAAATAGACAACAAATCATTCCATCTGTACCTGGGAGGACATGGACCTACCTTCCTCGGGCCAGCGACCTCAGGCCTCCGTACTCTTGGGGATGAAGGTGCGATCTCGTGCCCACACCCAGAGCTCTGGATGAAAAGCCTGGATCTGGAACGACAAACAGCCCCCTGGGAAGATGATGACTCTCCAAGTGGGACCCTTCTCTCCCCTTGTCCAGCCCCCAGTTCGTTCTGGTCCCCAAACCCCAATTCTGATCCCCCCGGATCCCTTCTCTCTCTAGTCCGGTCCGCTCCCCCGAATCCCCACAGCCCACCCACCTCTTCGCACTGTTCCTGGGAGACCCTCGTCTTCCAGCCCATGGAGCGGACGAACTGCAACCGCAGTCGGTGGAACAGGGGGCGCTGAGAGCGGTTCCTCCCGAAGAGGAAGGAAAAGATGGCCCGTTTGGGGGCCTGGTTGTCCTCTTCCATGTCGCTGGCCAGGTAGCTGGGGAAAGAGAGTAGGCTGCAGGTCAGCAGCAGAACAGGAAGGACCGCCGCCTGAGGTCAGCTTCCCAGCAAGGACACAGGCTGACTGTCTTCACGTAGGACCCTACAGGTTTCACAGAGTGCCACCCAGTCATCGAGAAGCCACTGCTGGGCAGGGACCTGAAGGGCGCCTCTCATACCTTAATGATGAAGACAAAATTCGACAAGGGAGCCCGAGGGCCTATCCTGCCATCCACAGGGGACACAGTTCCTATCACAGCTTTCTCTTCCCTGTCCTCGGCCACCTCCCCTTCAATCTGGTGTGTGTGCACACACCTGTCCCCGTGTAGTGTACATGCCTCTACCGCTCCTTGATGCACTGAGCATCAAGAATCAAGGACTTTGTGGACTTTACAGAATGGATTCCGTGGGTGCCATGACAGTAATGTCACCTGGCACATAAGGGGACTGCCCTTAGGGTGTGACTTGATGCCCCAAACCACAGAAATGTCAGCCATGACTGTCCTGGATAAGCCCTCACCTGCATGAGCATGAGGCTCTCGCCCTGTAAGGTCCAGGTGATGCTTGAGCCTGACCTGAGAGCATCATGGATGGACAGCTGACAGCCCAAGACTCTGACCTTCTGACCCACTGCAGCCCCTGGCTTGGGACTGACGTGCGGCTTTCCGCACCGCCCGTCGCCAGAGCTCCCTTTGGAGACCCCATGGACGTTCGTCCCTTGGCTCTGTAAGACTCCCTGCTTCCCCCCTCTGTGTTGTGTGTTAACCTGTGTGGGCACCTGTCAGTTTATCTGAGAAGGTTCCGCTCCATGAACCTGGCCTTGGAGAAAGACACAGATGCGTTCGAGAGTGTGACTTTGGTAGCAGTTTTTTTTTTTTTGCTTGGGACAGGCCTGGACTGACTCTGGTCTATTTCTGTATTCATAACTTTCCTACCAAATGACTAAGACTTGGCTCATACTGGTGTATTAATTAATTCAACAGAGCATCTCAATCTCTATTCCCATCACCTGAAGTCTGCTGGCACGTGAGATGCGCTTTATAAGGTTTTGTGAAATGAATGAATAGATGCTTTGTCTCCCAGTCTAATGTAAAACCGATTGTCTCATAGACTCAGGATAACTTAAACATTTGCAAAATAAAAGGAATTATGCTGAGCGTTTTAAGAATGCATGGACATGTTGGCAAGACCTGCCTAGTATAATGGGATTGGGACACGGGAGATGAGAAATAACTAGCCTGCAAAATATCACGTTATAATCGGATTTAATTAAAGTGCTACTGGGATGCCAAAGTAGCAAGGTCAGAGGAGGCGGCGGGAAGATTGGGCGCTTGAACTGACTTTAAGTGCAGGTCGTTATTTTCAGGTACTTATGTGGACCTGAAAAAGGACGTAGACAGAAAACGATATAAAAACAGAGGGAAGAGCACCTGCAACTAAGGTGAAATAACGTTATATGGCGACTGTGACTGAAAAGATACCCAGGTGAAACAGAGGAGTGAATCCTCAGGATGCTACGCAGTGCTGTAGAGAGGGCTGAATTCGGACTTAGAACATAATTAAATCAATGAGCTTGCTGACGACGGTTGTGAAGTGGTTAGACCGGTTTGGGAAGGATGTTCAGACATCCCTGGGGAGCATCCCTGGGGAGGGTCTGTGTTGTGTATTGGGGGCCTGGAGAGAGGAAGGAGACAATTACACTTGGCATTGATATGGGAAAGAGAGGGACAGAGGAATTAGAAATGGTTGGTCCCAAACCTATTTGCTTGGAGGTACTGGTGATGTCAACGTTTTCGTTTGGAGGGTTTTATGGTGGCTTTTTGTTTGTTTGTTTGTTTGTTTGTTCTGTTCAGTCTTTTAACTGATATTAAGGATGCTGACTTTGACAAAGAACACTATAAAAAACTCTATACTATAATCTTATTTTTATACCCAGAGTAAACAGTGACAAATAGTTAAAAATAGATGAAAGGTCCCACTCCCACTTCTCTCCTCCCACGCCTGGGGTACGGACATTGGCTGGTGGGGTCGAGCGGGATGGATACTCACAGGGCCAGGAAGAAGTGGATTCGCTGGTACTGCCAGGAGAAGAGGCCTGCACGGCTGAAGTACACCACGACCATCGACAGGAGGTACTGATGGAAAGAGGAAAAACACGGGAGACAGAGGCCACATCGTGGAAGAGGAAGGACAGTGAGATAAAAGAAGGAGCGGGAGGCGGGGGCAGGTGTTGCTAGGAGACGAGACCCCGGAGCAGGGGGAGCCTGCCTATTTGGGGAGGGAGCGGGGGCATCAGAAGGTTGGTCACAAGAAGTTAAAGGAGGACTTTGTGATGCTCTCACGAGGGCAAGCTCTGATGGCTTGAGAGCATCTTTGATAAGCTGGAGCAAAGGGGAATCCCTGAGAGCTGAGAGGAGAGGGTATATTGTACCAACCACCAAAGGGGCAAGCCTGGAGCTCAGATCCCAAGGGAGGAGGGACGGAGGCGGGGCTGCCCGGCCCACCTCGAGAAACCACAAGGCCCCTCCAAAGGGAAGTGGTGACCAGACTTCCGGTCGGAGGGAGAGCAGAACTGTGGGTTCAGGAAGCCCTCCCTACCGCAGGACAGAGGGTGGCAGGAACACATCTCACCTTGTCAGATACCTTCAGATTCTTGTCCCAGGCCAGGAACCGTTTAATGACAGGGTCCTCTGTGAAAAGAGGGTACATGTTAGACTGATGAGCGAGACAGGGATGCTAAAGGGGTGTCCCAGAGCGCAGAGGAGCACCACGCCTCTCCGGGGAAGGCGCAGGGTTGTGGCAAAAGGGCGAGGCTAATAGGAAGAGGGGAAAGACAGCCTTATTATCCCCCCTTCCACGGATAAAGTATTTAGATTCAAAACGCCAGGCAGAGCCAAGAAGTCTCAGACGGTGCCGTTGAAACCAGGCGTCTGGTCCCCAGCGCAGACCATTTTCAAGTCCAGTCTGATGATGCTCTACCATTTCCAAGCGCCCAGGAGCGGTCAGTACTGAGTCCTCCGGGGACACAGAGCTCGCTAGCTCACAGGGAATTCCCTCCCACTGGAAAAGTGTACTTATTGGAAGTTTCTTCTCTTTTCAAAAGAAGAATGGGACTGGAGGGTCCTCCCCGGGGCCCCTTCCTACCGAGCAGCCTTCTGAAGACCTCGTGGTACTCGGGGAGCACCGCAGACACCCGCCGCCTGCTCAACTTCATCTTGAGGCCACACAGCATCTGCACGACCCAGCCGTCCTCAGCCTCAGGGGCGGTCCCCTCCTCCTCTGCTGACCACGCCCTCTTCCCCTTCCGGCCAGGGGACTGATGGGACAGGCTGGAATCTACCCCGGGAGGGGGGTGGGGCGAGTAAAGAAACCAGGCTACCACCTAAAGCTTTTGTCTTTGGAATCTAGCTATCCAAACTCCGCCCCCACCTAACCCCAAACACGAACCCCTCCATCCTCTCCAGGCTCATAGGCCACTGGCTCTGTCCCAAGCTGGCTTTCCATCATTTTCCTTGGGTGACATCCGTCTGCCCCACTCGCCTACTCATCTTGCTATTGTTCCATTTCCCTGTCCTCAAAACTCATGCTCGTAAGAAATTATTTCTCCCACTGGGGGAGAAGAAAAGGGACCCTCCACCGCGCCCTCTCTTCCCTTCTCTCATCCTCGCGTCTCGTCTCCTGACCCTCCTTCGTTGCTCCCCAGTTTCCTTCCATGGGGACGCCCTTGTCCCCAGCACCTGTGCTCTCCTCCTCCAACCCCTGGCTTTCTGATTCGCTCCTTTCTTTCACACTCTCCCTTTCACACTCAGGTGTTCTCGCTGACTTCCATACCCCATCCTCCTTACTGGCCAACCTTCTCACATCCCTTCTCCCTCATCCACTCACCTTGTGGTCCCAGGGTTTCTCCATCCAGTATCACCTTCAGGGAGCATCCCGATAAGCGAGGCTGGGAGCTGTGGTCCTCGCGCAGGATATGGGGTTCACAACTGGCCATGAGCGCCCAGACGCTTCTGTTTCACGAAAGCGAGACTCCGATCTTTCTAAAGGCCTCTGGGTTCTGGCTGAACACAAGTCCGTTATCCCTCCTCCAAGCTGAGCAGGAGACGGGAGCGGAGAAAGCGCTGATAAGATGCTGTTGTCCACCTCCACCGCCGAGCACCATGGAGTTTGGGCCTTCCAATCAGAAAAGGCGGAAGCCTCCGATGTCATGGGTCATTCCAACCTGGCAACGAGTTTGAAGGAAAACACATGTAACTGCCAGGTGTGCACTTCTGGAGACCAGGGTCACACGTGCCTCCCGCCGCGGACGCACGCACCTCTGCCCAGCCTCCAGCGTGTCAGCATCACGCGGGCCCCTCTCCCCGGCAGAGGCGGTGCTCTCTCCTCCCTAACCCTGAACTACGTCGGGCTCTCGCCTCCCTCCCCGTTCCTATTTTAGAGCACAGGCTGGTGGGGGAGGGAGGAGAGCGACAAGGGGATTTAGAGTACGCAGAAATGGGAAGGCCTCACAAGAACGAGATAAGTTATGTAAAAAAGATCCCAGGTACGTTGACGTGTCAGATTAAAAAGTTCCTTTAAAGCACTCGGTTTGACAAAGTTCGATGCTACACACGAATGCTACCTTCAGGATTCTGTGCAAGGCATCTCTGAGTCCAAGAAATGTGAGAATCCTAGAAAATCCTAGAAAACCACACATGCGTGCACACGCACTTCAGGCAGTGTCTACAATTTCAAGAGCGTCTGTGGGTCAACCTAAGCCTAGCAAGCCAGAAACTCTAGTCTGCATATCAAGCTTTCAGCCTGTGTATCACTCTTGGTCCAGAAATCTCACCACCTCTTGCGTATCCTTTGAATAAAATGCCACATGCCAAGAGGATTAATTAGGAAAACCTCCATTTCAAGACGTGATAGTCTGTCCCGTGAAGGTGGGGAGCACGTGGGGGTGAGATGCAGAAGAGAGGTCACCCTGCAGGGCCGGGGGACGCTTCTTCTGAATCGCCTTCCTCACACAACTGCTCTTCACCTGACATCTGAATTTTCTGTCTTTTTTCTTTTTTTTTTTTTTATTGTGGTAAAGTCACATAAAATTTACCATTTTAGCCATTTTTCAGTGTCCGGTGCAGTGGCATTAAGCACTGATGCCCACCATCCATCCACAGAATATTTTCATTTCCCCAACGGGGACTCTGTCCCCACCAAACAACAACTCCTCGCCCCTCCCCCAGCCCTTGGCACTCGCCTTTCTCCTTTCTGTCCCTACAAATTCCATTGCTCTAGGTATCTCCTACAAGTAGGAGCCTATGGTATTCTTTCATTCATTTCTGGCTTATTTAGCATAATAGCTTCAGGTTCATCTATGTTGCATGTGTCAGAATTAAGTTTTAAGTATGAATAAAATATGTACATATATATACATACATATGACTGTGTATATATATACATGTGTGTGTATATATATATACATATATATGTGTGTGTGTATATATATATATGCATATATACATCACATTTTGTTTAGCCATCCATCTGCTGATGAATGCTTTTGACTCTGAGTCTTGCTTTTCATCCATTGTTTGAACATGGATGGGAAATTCAGGATGTGCCCCAAATTTTATTTTGTATTTTGATCACTTAACATGCATCTAATTAGCGCATAGCAAGCATGAATAGTCAAGTTAATTCATCCAGAAAACAGTTCAGAGGTTCTTCAAAAAATTCGAAATAGAATTACCATGTGATGCAAGAATCCCACTTCCGGGGATATACCCAAAGGAAATGAAAACAGGATACTGAAGATATCTACACGCCCATGTTTGTTGCGGCATTATTCACAATAGCTCAGATATGGAAACAACCTCAGTGTGCTCCATGAATAATTAGATGCAGAAGGTGTGATTGTTATTCATATGTATATATGCACATATCTCTCTCTATATATGCATATAATAAAATATTATTCAACCATGAGAAGGAAGGAAATCCTTCCCTTTGTGACAACACGGAGGGATCCTGAGGGCATTATGCTAAGTGAAATAAGCCAGCCAGAGGAAGACAAATCCTGCGTGGTATCACTAATATGTGTAATCGGAAAAAAAATTAAAAAGTCAAACTCATAGAAACAGCAAGTAGAAAAGAGGCTGCCAGGGGCTGGGGGTGGGTGAATAGATAGAGGCTGGTTAAGGACACAAACTTTCAGTTATGAAATGAATAAGGTCCGAGGAGCTAACTCAGGACACGGTGACAATGGTTGATAACACTGTCTTGTATAACTGACATTTGCTCAGAGAGTAGAATGTATATGTTCACTCACACACACACACACACACACACACACACACACACACACACACAAGGTAAACATGTAAGGCGATACATATGTTAATTAACTAGGTGGGGACAATCCTTTCACAACACATACCTATATCAAATTACCACAATGTACACTTTAAATGTCTTACAATTTTACATGTCAATTACACCTCAGTGAAGCTGAAATTTAAAAAAATCGGTTCATCCGAGGCGCAGGGACTCACCGTCTCCTTTGCAGTCCTTGAACTTCTGAGTTGGACGAGGCCTCCAGACAATGCACGAGCTTGAGCGTTCCTCCTTGCTGTCCACAGCCCAGGTCCTGCCAGGAGCCCCGCTGAGGGAGACTGCACTGCGGCCTGAGGATGCGTGTCCCATTGCCACCCATGTTCAACGTTAGAAAGCCACTTTGAGTCAGGAACCTGATTTACAACTCTTGAAGATAGGTGCCGGTTATCTTCATAAAATTGACGCATTAAAGAGAAAAAATAAACAGAAAAAAAACACACGCAAATAATTAGAAAATTAAGGTTGGAAAGGCTTCTTCATGGAGAAGATCAAAGCAGATGAAAAGTCTGAAGAGAAAGTAAAAGATTTGAAGGAAAAAATAAAAAATGTCTAGATGACAGGAAAAAAGTAAAAGAAAAATTAAGTTAAAAAGATAGATGACAAATTAGGGAAACTATTTGTATTTTCTACAAATACAAAAAGAGAAAGCTTTATATTCTAGATACTGACATGTGGAGAGATCTTAATGGAGCCACAGTAAAAGGTGGACTTGTTTTTCTGGCTAGGATGGAATCACAGGGTCCAAATTTACCCTCCCAGCTTGAACACGTTTTGAAAAAGGGGGCAATACATTTAGCCATTTCTCTAGATAGAGAGGGATAGAGTTGGGTGTTGAGGGGGGCATGGCAGCTGGGGTTTGCAGGGCAGAGAACCAGAGAGGAATGAGGTCTAGAGGGTCCCCCCAAGTCTTCTGCTGAGCATTGGTCATTGCACATGGTGAGGTGAGAACTGGAGGCTGGGGACCCAGGCTGGTAGGCTCATCCTCACCAACAGGCTTCCAAGGTGCTCAGCGCAGCTCCCAGCCTTTACCTGGTGGAAATGGAAAAGACCACAGAGAACGTGTCCTGGAGTTTTCCTGGCTCAGGTCCAGAGGTGTGGTCACTGTCACTGGCATTGTAACATTCCGTGGGTGAGAATTCAGGCAGAAGCCACACTGTAAAAAGACCATTCTTGGTGACACAGCCACTTCCAAGAACCACTCTGGAAAAGCACAGGTTTTGTGCAGGATTAGTTTAAAGCCTCAGGTGAGTTGGGCAAACCAGGAATGCGTTATATGTCCGTTCATTTGGATGAATCAGTCCAGTACTTACTATTCTCTTTTTAAGAGCATTTCCTCCAGAATACTTGTGAAAGAGATACTTTCTGTCCCTTTCACATGTTTCTAAATCTTTTTAGAAGCTAAATAAATTTCTTGTGAGCATTACAACCCAGGATTTTTTTTTAAAGGGCCAAACAGCTATCTCTTTGAAATGTAAACCTCAAGGAAGATAATTTCTCTATCTCTGTCACAATGAGAGTTTAGGCTAGGCGCTAAAGCACCTTACCCTGAGCGTTCATTCAGATGAGAACTTTCCTTTTTCTTTTGGATAATGGCAATTAATTAGCACAGATGGCCACCCAAATTACCAAGTGAATTTATAATTAACTATGAAAGAATGTATAGCAAATGGTGCTATCCAGTCATTTCACATGAGAGGAGTTATTGTTTAACTGCAGATATGTCTGTGATGATTGTATCTGCTGAGCTATATAAAAAGATGAGGTTCATTTCTCTCTTGGTATTCTCATTCTCATTCACATTCTCATTCTCATTCTCATTCACTAGTGAGCACCGCAGTCTGACTTGATGGTTATTTAACAAAAAACAAAATTGTTTATTTATTTCTGCATTTATGGAAGTGATTTTCTGGGATGGCAGGATATGTTAATTTCCACCATCTCTTAAGAAACAATTGACCAAAAACAAGATTGTATTATTTCACTACCGTGTTAATTACTGCCTTTATGGTCCCATTTTTAAAAAATGACATTTTTGTCTACTGAAAACATAGTCTTCCTTGAGAGGTAAGATCCTGGGTATCTGTTCTTTTTTCAGTTTGTGAGTATTTTCTTTTTTTTTTTTTTTGGACAGTTTTTATGTATCAGCTGTGTCATCTAGGAGGGCTACGACTTCTATTACCTTTTCCTTCCCTGGAGAAGCTATATGCCCATGGATAATACTGTTGTATGTCATAGGTGGCCATTTGTTGTGTCCTGGTATTTTAGCGACACTTCTAGATTTTCAGTTAAGTGAACATGGTATGTACTTCTCCCTTCACCTCTCCTGGTTGTGGAGGAATTTTGGTTCTAACGTGCAAGGTGTCAAACAAGGTGTCACACGTGCAAGGTGTCAAACAAGGTGTCACACGGGTCCTTAACAAGAATGAAGACAAATGACAAACTTGAGTCCCGGATCCGGGTGGCACAGCGCCTGCCGACCTCCGGGCGAGGAGGGGACCACCGAGACGCCCCCTAACTGGGCGGCGTGCAGAATCCTGGGAAACAGAGTCCGGGCGCTCGCCCTCGCCCCCGGCGGCCCCGCAGGCGCACTTCCGGCGTCGCCCGCGCATGCGCGCCGCGGCCTGCGTGCGTGTTCGCGCACGCGCACTGCGCCGCCGCGCGCGCTTCCTGTCCGTGCCCAGGTCACCGCTGGCCCCGCTCCCCAGGCTCCGGCCTCCGTCGGGCGACGGTCCGGGGGCCCGCGGGGCTGGGCGCCGTCCGGCAGGGCGGGCACCCGGCGGGCGCGCGGCCGTGCGGCCAGGCTCACGCGGGCGGAGGCGCGAGCGCGGCCCCGGAGCCGGCGGCCAGGCCCGCGGCGGCGGGACCCGGGCCCGGCCCGTGTGCAGCGCGGCGGCCCGGCCGAGGCGCGCGGGCCAGCCAGGCCCCGGGAGCAGCGATCTCCCGGGCGAGTTTGTCCCGCAGACCCGGGGTGCCTCCGCGGAGCAGCGGCCCCGGCGGCGGAGCGGCCGGGACCCCGGGAGGGGCGCGCGCAGGAGCGCCCCCCGCGCGCGGCTCGGGAGCCCGGGGCGGATCGGCGCGTCCCGGCGGGGTAGGTCGTGCGTGGCGGGCCTCGGGCAGCTGTGGCTCCTCCCGCCCGCGGTCAGCGCCCGGGAACTGGCCCCGGGCCGACGACGCGAGAGTGTGCGACACGGGAGTGTGCGACACGGAGGGTTTGACCGCTTCCCGGGGACCCGAGGGTCAGGGCCGGAGGGCAGGGCCGGCTGCCCCGGAATGGGCTCTCCCCCGGGACGTGGTCTAGGTTTCCTGAGGAGGCGGTGACAGCCCCTGCTGCGGACATGCGGTGTCCCCTCCTACCCTCTCCACAGCCCAGCACCCCTTCGCCCTCCCCAGGTTCCAAACATGACTCTGAACGTCCCTGAGGGCCTTGCTCTGTGATCTGAGTGTGTGGGGGTTCCCCTCGGTTCTGCCCTGCGGAGTCACGCAGCGTCGAGCAGGACAAGTGTGTGCCCTGGGTGTGTCCTGCTGCCTCGGTTGCCAGAGGAAGAGACTGGGCCTGAGAAGGGGGGTGACATGTCCAAGGTTACCAGGTCTGTGGGCGGGATTAATAATGGGACTCGGACTCCCAGGCCAAGTGCGTTCACTGTATGTCAAAGTAAGCTTCTTAATAAGAGCAGCTTTTCAGCAGCTCATCAGATACGTACAAATAATTTAAAGACTTTGCAATGCCCGAGTGTATCTCTTTACTCAGAGCATCATGTGGATTTCCTTCAATAGTTAATAGGTAGTAATAAAATAGATGCGTGTAACAAAGTTTCTTTTTTTTCCTTATGTTTATTGGAAGATTGTATCAATAGGCTTAGGTGTTCATTCACTAATAAGAATGTATCTACTCACCACAATCATGTGGGAGTTACAGATAAACAGGTGGGTGGTCCCCCCTATCATTCTTCCAGTCACTTCTGAAGGTTTAAAGGGACAGTCTCCTGTAGCAATCTTCATGGAACTTTCTGGGTAAGTTCTCACGCAGAAAAGTACTTCCTCAGCCGTGGGATCACTCGTGACTTTGTTGCTTGCATTTTCTTTCTCCAGGTCTGCCTCCCCTCTCCGTCCCCATTTTCCCAAGAGCAGCAGAAAATGAATAAACTTCTGGTGAGTTTTTCTCTTTATGTATTTATTCCTTAGTTTGTTTTATAATACAGCTGAGGAAGTGAATAGGTCAAACTTTAAAATGGGAAGGTAGACCAGATCAAAGATGTGCGTAGACAAAAGACAGCGCAGCAGGTCAGCACCAGCCATGTCTGTCAGTCTCAGATGTGCAGGTAGCATCACCCTTCAGAGCTCTTCAAGCAAAAGTACACGTGCACTTCCTGTTCTTGAGGTTCGTTGCAAAAAATGATAAATGCCATCCATTATTCGACTTACACTGACCAGCGAACACACTTTTCTCTTGGGTTTTAAAGATTTTGTTGATCTCACTGTGGTTGGAACTAGCCTTTCTGAATGCGAAGCCCTGAGCCATTGCCACTGGTGCTCTGTACCTCGTGAAAGCCAACAGCGTACTGCCCAGGGAGCACTCAGGGCGCATGTCTTTTCTGCTGACCTAAACCTTGTTGACCCATAAATATGTTGTTTTACTGCTTGGTCAGCAGAGGAGAAACGAGGACCACCTGGAGGAATGGCCCTCCCACTTTCAGATCCGTGTTCCCAGATATCTCCTCGGCTGTTGGGGTTGCACAGTGGACCCTGTGGCGATGTCTGTGGCAAAGACTCCTTGTTTCTCATTCACGTTTATCTCGCAGCCTGCAGTCATGGGTCTCTCCCTCCCCTGTCCTGAGCCTGACCTGGTAAAGGTCACCTGTGATCTAGCATCATACCTGGTTGAGATCTGCCAGCCTTGCCCACCTGCGGCCTCCTCTGCTGGTGTCTGTGACAGATCTCTCCTTGCTGTCCTGCTGACTTTGATTCTTCTGCCACTGTCACGTGCTGTTCCTGCACCCTTGTCTCGTGACTCTTACGCCCATCTGTCCTCCCCGCCCCCCCAGCGCTTCTAACTGCCAGCCCTGTCCTTTCTCCCGCACGGGCCAGATGCCTCTGTCCTGCCCGCGCCTCCACGGAGTGTGTCCAGAGGACGCCTCAGATAAGAGCCAGTAGATCCAGAACGTAATTATTTGCAAACTGCCACCTCCGTCTTTGCCCGTTGCCCTTCTGGTTCATCATTCCTCATCCTGCTTGTCACGTGTCCAGAAAAACGGATTCATTGTAAACTCCTTCTCCATCCTTCCTGTTGCCACATCTGAGGATTATTCAGGTTAATGTTGATGTTCTAAATGGGTTTTATTTCTTTCCCCTTCACCCCACCCTGTTTCGGTTCACATGGCTTACCTTTTCGTCCCTGGACGTTCCAGAAACTTCCTTCCTGGGCCGCTGCTCCTTTCCTCCCCTAGCTCAAGTGGATTTTTCCACGTTGAGTATTTCTTCGGAAGTGTTGCTTAGTCATGTGTGGAAAGCTCCTGAGAGGTTCCCTGAATAACTAGAAAAAGAGGTCGCCGTTACACTGCGGAAGGTGGGGCCACCAGCAGAGCAGCAGACAGCGCAGAGCACAGGACGGGCATGGAGCCCCAGGGCCCTCTGAGTCAGGATGACTTGGGGGGGGGCGGGATCCGGCGAAGGGGGCAGAGCGGGAGCGGCCGGGGAGCAAAGGGGGAGCCAGCACTGCACATGTTCTGGAAGCATGATGAAGGGGCCAGGTGCATCCTGGGTTGCCAGGAGGGCCTGTGCTCCTCGGGGGCAGCCTGTGTCCACTGCTGTGTCCCTGACAGGCGGCTTGTCCTGGCTCACAGTGCAGGGCCGCGTCTTCCTTTTCTGGCGTGGACGTGTGAACTGTTGTGTGTTCCTCACGCCCTTGTTTTCCTTCCACGGTCCGAGAGACAAAAAAGGGTGTACAGCGTTCTTGTTGACTTCGCCAGCGAGCCTGGCAGGTCTTGTACGCACACGCCTTCTCCAGTTCCAATCGCAGTGCCGTTACAGGGCCCGGTGTCATTCAAGGACGTGGCCGTGGACTTCACCCAGGAGGAGTGGCAGCAGCTGGACCCTGTGCAGAAGACCACCTACAGGGATGTGATGCTGGAGAACTACAGCCACCTGGTCGCCGTGGGTGAGGAGAGCTGGCTTTCTGAGTTGCTAAGATACATGGGGTTTCCCTCCGATGTACTAACTTTACTTTTGAATTGGACGGGACAAATGTGAATGATGTGTTTTGGGCACCGGGCCGGGCATTCTGATCCAGGTCAGGTGGGCATCCTGCCGTGAGGCAGCACTTCTCTCAGAGGGCAGACGGCAGAAGCCCAGCGGCCAGCCAGGCTCAAGCTCTCTCTCGTTTCTGTTAACAGGGTGTCACATTGTCAAACCGGAAGTTATCGCCAAGTTGGAGCAAGGAGAAGAGCCATGGATAGCAGAAGGAGAAGTCCTCCTTCCGAGTTACCCAGGTGTGTCAGAGGAGGCAGGGAGGCGACTGGTAACTTGGCAGTGTTTTTCCCAGGAAGTTTTCATGCTCCCAGAGTTCAGAAGTGACTAAAGATAGTCACTTGTATGCTTTAGCGACCAGCTGCTCGCTCCCAAAGACAGCTCCCTCCCTCAGAGACTAAGGCTTGCAGAGTTTTCCACGCTCACCTCCACCCAAAACTGACATCCAGTCACTTCTTTCTTTCTCTCTAACCTTGGGTCCTGCTGGCTTTCGTGGTATTTTCAGTAATCCGTTGCCTTAGATTTTGTTTCTTTATTATGAAATGCCTCAGACGTGTTCTGTCCCGTTTCACTTTTTACTTCTCTGTCTTCGAGGTCAGATTCCAAACACCGTCCTGTGCCTCAGCCAGTAAATTCAGCTCACCCCTGTTGTCATACGCACCCGTGCTGGCCATTACTCCGGAGATCCAGCCCTTCGGTTGGTTGACACCAGGAACTGGCTCTCTCTCTTGCTCCAGATGTTCATTTTCATCTCGTCTCTCTTATTTACTGTTCTGTTCCCAGTGCCTGTCATAGTAGGTGCTCAGTAAATGTGATGTACAGAGATGAACTGTGACACATTCGTCCTCCCATCCTCTCCAGAACTGCATCTGCCTTTAGTGCTGCTTTAAAAGGCTCCTCCTGTCTCAAGTCTTTTTGGTTCTTTGTGGTCTGTTTTATGCTGCATCGTCCACCTCTAGTCCAGGGTCCCCTGTCACGGGGGCAGTACGGCACCCCCTCATTCAGGTGGATTTATAATGTCTTCATCCGACATTCCCAGTGGCTCCATCTCATCACGAGTCTCAGGAGGCACCTGGTCATTCTTAAAGGGAACTGACATTCCTCATGCTGTAGGAGTCACCACAGTATTAGTCTGTATTGTCTGGAAAAATTTTTCTGTCGTGTCCCAAAATTCCTGCTCAAGTTCATTTGGTCGAGAAATGTGTTCTATTTATGTGATTGTTGTCCCTGCAGCTTTGTGTGTCACTGGGGTGTGCTTTATTTGGCCAGATAACACTGTAAGTCTCAGCTCAAATTTTCAAACCCTTCCTTCTTTGAAGTTTTTCCTTCTGACTCTTATCATTAGTCCAGTCTTTTGCTTCTCTTAACTTTGACTCCACCTCATGGTGATACGTCAGAAAAAGAGCTAGATCTGACCAAGGAATCTGTTATTTGAGAGTAAATATTTTTTGCTTGAGCTTTCCTCCCCTGAATTACAATCCTATAAAGAAAAGAGCATGGATGTATCTGATGATCTTCTTTCTCTAGCAAATAGGTTGATTTTCCTGGAGCAGTAATTCATTTAGACTAGATTATCCTGCTTTGGCTTCATCTTGTAAATCCAGGTAGTACTATTGCTCAGATTTTTTCCCCTCATTCTCTCCATTGCTGTTTTGATGGTGGCCTGAGGGAAATTGTAGGTTTTGGAGGACAAAGTTGATATGGTTTCATTTGACGTGGATGATAGCATGCATGATGGTCAGGGTCAGGGTCATCCAAAAATTTGTAAGATAAGTGAAAATAAGGTCACTGTTTTAGGAGCAGATTGAGGAATCTGATTTTTAACATTTGTACACTAAATGAAACTCATGAGAAAGTGCTCTTCCCACTCAGAATTAAGGGACAATGGTAACATCAAAGATGAGACAGATAAGAAAATTGTCAGAAGATGAAAAATGGGGGAAATATTCCTAAACTTATTGAGTGTGTATTTTGTGCCAAGTGCCATTGTGAGCACGTTATATTAATCAACTGATGTAACCCCACCACAACTCCATGGAGTAGGTACACTGTCCTCATGTTACTGGTGGATGAATCTGAGTCTGAGGGCAGCTAGGTGTCTTGCCCAAGGTCACCTAACCAGAGTTCATGCTCCGTGGTCCAAATAGGAACAAATAGGGCTTCATGGTCAGAATGAGTTCCGTGTAAACGACAACATTAGAGTATTTAAGAAGTTGATAACTTCTGAAAGGATGGCATGCCCTGTGGTCTGTTTGACAGTGCCGGGCATATCCGTTCCTGGACTCTCCTTCCCAGTAGAACACAATTAGAGTAGAGCCCTGGTTCTACGATGGTTACTTTAAACATAAGATGTAGGGGTCCGTTTATTTGGCACTAGTGTGTGGAATCTGAAAAAAAAAAAAAAAGGCTAAGTAGTTTAGAAGGATCTAGACTAGTCAAAATGCTACCACAAAAATCTTAGTATAAGGTGATGGTGCCTTAGATTGTGGTCGTCTCTCCCGAGCTGATACGAAATGATGTGGTACGAAGTGCTACTCCTCCACCCCCAAAAGTAATGCATCCTCAGAGATTCTGTCTTATGGCCCTCCTTGTCCAGTGGCCCTCCTTGTTGCCCTGTCAGTTGACCCCATCTGCTCTGAATACTCTCAGAGCTACCTTGTCAATCATTTATCCAACATCCTGTCTTCTGATCACTGCCCTGTGTTTATATATTATCTTCTACACCCAGTTTCCAACAAAATCTTATAAAGTAGCGAAGATCAAAGGTACTTGTATTTTTATTAGTTTACTTCTTTTCCACATCACTAGAGGTTGGTGCACGCACGTGTGTCTTCATATTCCAAACCAAAGAATAAAGGAAAAATTTATACATGGAATTATTTTCACTGTCTAAGAAATGAGCACCTACACCACAATGAAGTGCTTGTGTATGTCTCGTTCCATGTCTTACGTAGGAAAATGTACAAAATTTGGTTAATTTTGCCTCTTTTTAGAAGTCTGGAAAGTCAACCTGATAGAGGAAGTCCGGGAAAGTGAAGGCAAACATTTGATCCAAACTGTATCCATCAGCGACAAAACCCTGAGTGAAGAGAGAGGTAATGTTCTTCGTAAGACTTCTCATGTGGAAACAAACCCTGTCCCTTCAAGAAAAATATCCTTTAAATGTGACTCCTGTGACAAGAGTGTAAAGCCGATTTCGGAATATATCAGCAGTGACGGAAGCTATGCAAGAATGCAACCGGACAAATGTAGCGCGTGTGGGAAATCACTCCTCCGTGTGAAGCTTGAGAAAACTCATCCAGGAGACAGATCTTACGAATTTAATCAAAATGGGGAAGCTTATACTCTAAATGAAGACAGCATCTATCAGAACATGCATATTTTGGAGAAACCCTTTGAATATATTGAATGCCAGAAAGCCTTTCAAAAGGATACGGTTTTTGTCAATCCATTGGAGGAGAAGCCCTATAAATGGAATGAATCTGAGATAGCCTTTCTCCAGATGTCAAACCTCGGTGTGCACCAGACATCTCCTATGGAAATGAAGCCCTATGAATGCAGTGCGTGTGGAAAATCCTTCTGTAAAAAGTCCAAATTCATTATACATCAGAGGACTCACACAGGAGAGAAACCTTACGAATGTAATCAGTGTGGGAAATCCTTCTGCCAGAAGGGGACCCTCACTGTCCATCAGAGAACACACACAGGGGAGAAGCCCTATGAATGTAGCGAATGCGGGAAAACCTTCTACCAGAAGTTACACCTCATTCAACACCAGAGAACCCACTCAGGAGAGAAGCCCTATGAATGTAGTTATTGTGGAAAATCCTTTTGCCAGAAGACACACCTCACCCAACACCAGAGAACGCATTCGGGAGAGAGACCGTATGTTTGTCATGATTGTGGGAAAACCTTCTCCCAGAAGTCGGCACTTAATGACCATCATAAGATTCACACAGGTGTGAAACTCTACAAGTGTAACGAATGTGGGAAATGTTTTTGTCGCAAGTCTACTCTCACTACGCATCAGAGGACACACACGGGAGAGAAACCCTATGAATGTAATGAATGTGGAAAGTTTTTCTCCCGGTTATCATATCTCACTGTACATTATAGAACTCATTCAGGAGAGAAACCCTATGAATGTACCGAGTGTGGAAAAACCTTCTACCTAAATTCAGCCCTCATGAGACATCAGAGAGTACACACAGGAGAGAAACCATATGAATGTAATGAATGTGGAAAATTATTCTCCCAGTTGTCATACCTCACGATACATCACAGAACTCATTCAGGAGTGAAACCCTATGAATGTAATGAATGTGGGAAAACCTTCTAC
Source organism: Macroglossus sobrinus (assembly GCA_004027375.1). NCBI lineage: Eukaryota > Metazoa > Chordata > Mammalia > Chiroptera > Pteropodidae > Macroglossus > Macroglossus sobrinus. Next base: position 40,737 of record PVKZ01001799.1, on the reverse strand, counting down.
CAGAATTCAGCCCTTTGTAGACATCGGAGAATACATAAAGGAGAGAAGCCCTATGAATGTTACATATGTGGAAAATTCTTTTCTCAGATGTCATACCTCACTATACATCACAGAATTCATTCAGGAGAGAAACCCTATGAATGTAACGAGTGTGGGAAAACCTTCTGCCAGAATTCGGCTCTTAATAGGCACCAGAGGACACACACAGGAGAGAAGGCCTATGAGTGTTATGAATGTGGGAAATTCTTTTCTCAAATGTCCTATCTCACTATACATCATAGAATTCATTCCGGAGAGAAACCCTTTGAATGTAATGAATGTGGAAAAGCCTTCTCTCGGATGTCATACCTCACTGTACATTACAGAACTCATTCAGGAGAGAAACCCTATGAATGTAGTGAATGTGGGAAAAAATTCTACCACAAATCAGCCTTCAATAGCCATCAGAGAATCCATAGGAGAGGGAATATAAATGTACTTGATGTGGGGAGGCTTCTCTGAAGTCACACCTTATTGTATGTCAAGAATCCTTTCAAAATAATGTGTAAGGAACTCCTACCGTTGTAAATCAGTTCACACAGGGGAAAGTGGATCAGCCTTTGTGCATTAGTTAGACTTGTAATCTGAAAGTTCACAGGGTAGAAACCACAATTGCCACAAGACCACATGACTTGTCGGATACTAGACTATACAGGAGCAAAAGTTTATAAACATGAAGAATGTATATATGTTTCACCGTGGATTCAAACTATTTTACATATCAGGGAATTCATACTAATGGGAAATCTGTCATTTTAAGACATGGGGAAAACATACTCCTTTAGAAATGGTTAATACTAAAAGTTATGTTTCTGATATCGCAACCTTTTGTAAAAAAAAAAGTTGTGAATAAATGTCCACCTCATGTAAATAGAAGCTATAAAATCATATGGCTAATCAAGACAGCAACACAGCCACATTACGCTCATATAGGTAGTCCTGAGGATGTAGGATTTTTTGTTTGCTTGCTTTTTTAGGATGCCACATTGCAGGAATTGTACGTTCATTCTGAATCATGTTTGAAAAGGCATTGTATCCTTTTTAGAATAACTTGTAAGACCTGGTAAGATTATTTTAAATGGCACCACCACGTTAGTATCTTAATATGCCACATGCTGTCATTGAACTAACATTCAATAGGTATAAAGTATGCTGCTGCTTGTACTCTTCCCTAGCATTTACAGTTATATTTGATCATTGTTAATGAACTAACTTCCATAAAGAAGCCAATCTTTTTTATGTTTTCAACTGTATCTGAATCAGCAAGAGATAGAAATGTATGCGTAAAATAGATAGAAAACTGCATAGGTTTAAATTGTTAATGCCCAAGTCTCCAGCAGTGAGCAACAATTGTAGTGCTCATTGAACTCTGTACAGTTCTAAAATGTACTTCAAATAATCCCATTTTTATCTGATTTTTTCATGTTTTTTACTTGGATCCTACATAAGTGTGCAGTGATGTTTTTAAACACTGCACTCCTGTTTCTGAGCAGATTAAGAATACATTTGTAGGGCTACTTGTGGCTGACATTGTTGAGTGCCCACCCTAGCCACCCGCTCCTTACTTTTCACTGACAGAGTTTGCATATCCATATCTCATGGAACGGGGATAAATTCCGGATAATGATCATCTCTCATGGCCAGCAAAGGAGTGGCCATAGGATCCACTGGTAGACACACAAAAGAGGTACCTGACAGGTTGTTTCTGGAGCAGGTTTGTTCAAAGATTCCAGGAAAGCTGCAGGGTCAAGTGGGGTCTTGTGTTGACCATTTCCTTGTCAGGATGTGACACCCGGTTGTGTCTTTCAACAATGACTTCTGATTTGCGCATGGCAGAGCAGAAGGGCGGGAAGAACCTGGATGGTGTCGCTGAGCCGCTGCCGAACCAGCCGTGTAGCCACCTCACCTCTGGACTGTTTCTTTTGTGAAGGACTAAACTGATTGTTAAGCCAGTTAAAGCTGTGAGTGATGACTGGAGCTGGGCAGTTACCTTTTGAGACGTGGACCTTAGGTAAATCACCTATTTCGAGGTGTCGGTATAGACTTATTTTCTGTAAATTTGGATGTAAGTAGTTTGAGCATCAGAAACAAATATGTATGTTTCCTTGAGTTGTTATGTCATTGACCTAGGGACCTTTGGAACCTGATAGAATGTCAGGGATACTTTTTATAATGCATGACACAGATTTTGTTTAATCTACATTATTCATGGATCATGGCTACAATGTTATATACAGTATAAGGACCTACTTTCGTTTGCTTTCCAGCGATTAGCCTGATAGCCTACATTATTTGAATAATTTACCCTTACCACTGAGATGAAATGCCTATTTTTCATGTATTTTGAAGCCTGTTTTATTACTCAGCACTTTCCCTCTGTACTCTTCAAGCTGATTGTATGCTACATTACAGGAATTAAAAGTCTGCTAGATTGTATAGCTGTGTAGAAACTCTATGTTCAGAGTATATTTGTTGAAATGCTATCTACAAAGGCTTCCCACCCTAGTGTGTCAAAATTACTATAGCTTAAATACACAGTATGGGTCTTAAGTAAAACATCTGAAAAGCTGAAATGGTTTATCACATTCTTTTTCTCTTGCTGAGAGCCCGCATATTAAAGGACCAGTATGTAAGTCCTAAACTGCCTCTTGAGTAATGTCACGTGATTTGTTTATAGTTTGACAGATGTCAGTGCTGTCATCTCATCTCTGAAAGGATCAGTAGCACGTTCTAACTTCATTGGCATTGTTGTTCTTCTTCCTTAGAGGTACTTAAAATAATGATTTGTCTTAGATTAGATGGAATGCCATGTTTGAAAAGGTTTTAATTCCAGTTTTGTTACCCTAGAGTTATTAGAGTGCTGGCTCAGTTGTTACCTCCATGGCCTCTCACGTCAGACCTAAGACAGGGTGTTCGCACCGGGGCCACATGCTGTCAGCCTAGAGTCCCCCTCTCGCAGTCCCATTTCCATATGCCTGGCTGGGTGGTCCTGTCAAGCTCCACAAAGGAAGTTTCACAATAAGCCACAAGATTGCAGCCCAGATTGTTACCAGCTTTCCAGAATGCCTCCAATTGGACAAAATAAGGAAATACATTTTTTAAACTAAGTTGCTTTTCCCCTTCTCATCACAGACATAACTCTATCACAAGTAAATTGCCTTCCCTTCCTTGAACTTAAAGCCTGGGATTCCTGCCACACCGAGGAAGTGACGTGGGCTGCTGACTTGTTTGCAGGGCCCCGCTTGGGGATGCCACAGATGTGAGGGCAGTTTGTGGGTCAGGGAACTGACCGCAAAGGAGACAGCTCTGAGGAAGGCAGGCAGAGGTGGCTCTCTTGTGGGGGACGTGTTGGTAGCCGGACACAGTAGAGAGGCAGGTGCTAAAGAAAACTTTCAGACTATAATCTTCCCACACTCCTCTCACTCTTCACTGTAGCGTCCCAAGCACGTTATTGTCCACCATGGTGGCTTCAGAGGCAGGACAGCAGGCGCATCGGGTTGGCACTGCAGTGCCTCCGTGAGAGCCTCCCCTCGGTCCAGCTGAGACGAGGGGTGGACACAACAGACACAGCAGTGTCAGCCTGGAGCATCCTCTCCTCCCCGCAAAGCCACATCGTCACAGTCGGGCACCTTTTTCTGGATGGAGGGGACCATGTCAAGTGCCCAGAGGAGAGGGGTCAGTAGGGAAGGGCTTTCTCTTCTCTAACACATACCTCTACTTAAACCACCCCAAGGAGTAGGAACTAGGGACCACGCCTCCCTGCCACGCGTATCAACCAAGGTTTGTGGATACCCTAGTGAAAATTTCAGAAAAGTAAACGTGAGCTTCCTAAGAGCACACCGCATCATGTACACAACCAGCAAGCTTAATGGGATGTGGAAGTCACGATTTCAGATTTTCTTAACAGACATCCTTGAAAAAAAAGAGTACTGATAATATGAAGCAGGAACAGAAAGTTACCCAAAAAAGCTGGGCAGGTGAGGGCTGAGCATGAGATAATTCAATAGATGAGATTAATAACAGAATTCACACAGCCAAAAAACAAACTAGTGGACTGTTTGATAATGGCAACTAATTCTCTCAAGACACGAGAAAGAATAAAGAAATACAATGTGAAAATGAAAAATTTAGAGATGTAGAAGATAACTAGAGATACTATCCATATACTTAAAATTTAAAAGAAACAACATAGAAAATATATGAATTAAAAATTTCTCAGAATTAAAAAAGAAGAACTCTAAAAGGAGCTTCTGGAATCCCAACTGGAAAAATAAAGAAAATCTCTTCGGTTTATAAAGGAAAACTTGTTGAACCTAAATCAAGACGGATCACTAGAACACATGGGGATGTCCAGCAAAGGAGTGGGAAGAGAACAGCACATCAAAAGAAAGGATTAGACACGCTGTACTTGAAATCAGTATTTAGAAAATGCAAATTAGCCCTTTCCACGCATCAGAATGGCAAACATTACAGCGATGTATACAATAAGTACTGGTGAGGATGTGAATGGCGGCTGGTAATGTTTATATACCGTAGAAGTGTCTGAAATGATAGTGCCACAGCAGGAAATTGATCTGCAAATGTTTTCTTAAATTGGTAATGTGTCTGCCTTCCCCTGATCTGTGTATGTAAGTCAGAGAAATTCTATGCACATGAGGATGTATAGACAAAGTTTCATCGGAACAAGATTTTGAGATATCCCAGGTGAATGTCACCAGTAGAATAATATGTGGGTCAAGCTGTGGCGTGCTGCCAGCAAGAGCATATGCTGTATCTGTTATTTTATCTAAAATATTTGATAAAATATTTTATGAACAAAAAAAGGATGGAATGAGATTTCATGTAACTAAACAATATTTGTATCAATTAAAATTTTACACCCATGCATCCCCATGTAGTTTACAGTGTGTGCTTTTAAAGTCGTAACTTCACCAGCATGGACGCTGTGGGGGGGAGGGAAGGGAGCTGGGGTGGGTGCGGAGAAGGATCGGGTAAGGTGAGGATGGGGTCCGTGTTGATGATGAGTGTTCTGAACCGAGTATGGCAATGAGCACGGTCCCCCAGCTCCTACAGAAGCAAAAACTAAAGGCCCCAGGAAAAGAAAATTCGCGATAATATTCTGCTCAGTCTTAGGGTTTTATGGCTCAGGTGCATGTTTTGGCAACTTCAGCCCAAGCTGTCTTTCAGTAAAACGGTCGCAGCCACCCCATCGGTTGGTTGGTCCCTACTTTCGAACGTCCTTCCTATGATGCGTGTGCCACCCAGTCCGTGTGACAGAGTGGGCTGCTGGATGTCCTACAGTGTTGCGATTTTTCTTTGTGTAAAAGATCCCCCAGTTTCAGCTGGCGCATCACCAGAGGCGTAGCCTCCCAGTGGCCAGGCGACTGCATTTGGTCCACAAAAGAAACAATGTGCCATCCTTTGAGTCGCATTCTTAACAGAGGACCTTTTGTTCCTCGCTGCCTCCCCCCACCCCCTGCCCTCGTGCCGTGACACAGCTGGTGCCATTGAGCTGGTTTCCACCCCGAGCACAGGGACAGCACCCAGCACCCTTGTCCGGAAAAGGGCCATGCCCGCCTCTGCCACTATGGCACGAGAGCCCGCAGTGCGCGGGGAGGGGAGCCTTTCACAAAGGGACACTGAAATTTGCATTTCATCATTTTCCCATGCCACCAAATTCTTTCGCTTTCAAAGAACCATTTAAAATGCAAACGCCATTGGACGGCGCAGAAAGGCAGCGGCCCGCACTGGCCTGTGACCATATTCTGCTGACTCTTGCTTTAGCAGATGGAAAAGCAACAGGCGAAGGGAACCCTTTCCCTGGATGGTAACACGGAGTAGGGCAAGCGACCTCCCTAGATCACCTATGGGTGGACTTGTGCACGAGACCACGATCTCCGGTCTCGGTTCGGCCACGCGGCAGCCGACCCAACACCGACAGAGAATTAGCCAAGGAAAAATGAACTGTCATTTTTTCATTTTTTCAACATATGCATTCCTCCAACACCTATCGTGCAAATGACTAATAAGAAGTCTCATGAAGAACGCAGAAGTAGCCCATTCAGAATCTTGTAATGTAACGAGAATATCAGCAGAATCAATAGTAATCCTAATACAAATAGTAGCACAGCTTAGAATTTTACATTTCTAATAAAATATGCAGTCTGTTTATTCTGAGAAAAATGTGGGCCTAGATCTTCGTTTCTAAATATTGATCCCCACTAAACGTAACCAAAGCTCTTTAGAGTAACAGCTCAGCCCAGGGCTGGGTAAGAAATAAGAGCGTGGAACATCCATGCGGACCAGTAACAGCTCAAGAACGGATGGGACGTGATTTCATGTCTAGAAACAGCAGAGCAGGGAAATTGAGGGCTCTGTCCCCGCAACAGGAACAACTAATGAACTGGCGGAAACTGACCATCAACCCCGCCCGAACCTTACGACCACTGTGGGCAGGCCTGGCGACGGACGACAGGGCTCTGCGCTGACAGTGCTGTGACTCCGAACTGTCCACCTCCCATCCTCCGCATTTCGGATCCGTAGCCAAAAGGATGACAACCTGAGCTCCAGGTGAGGATGCTGGGACCAGAGGGAGAATGACAGACCCCAGAATGGTGACGGCGGGCTTCTCCCGTTGGGACACTGTACGAGTTGCAAGTTGTCCCTTTGTTTCCTCAACCCAGAGCAGTCACAGGGCTGGGGTAGCATGTCCCGAAAGCACTGAAAGGGACAAGTACCGGCTGCAGCCGCTGGGAACAAGAAATGGCAGTTATTTGTCATTTTCCCCAAATGAGTAACAGACAAACAGAAGCCTGGCGAGGAAGAGGTTGAAAAAGAAGATGTGTGGGAATAAGGGCTTCCGTTCCACATGGATCAGGAATCCACGGGTGCCCAGGTGGGACACAGGCTCAGGAAAGCCCCCAAGCAGCCACTGCCTGAGCTGTCACCTTGACGGGCCTGCCTGCTCCACGTAGGCTGGGCATGAGACTAAGGCCGCATTGTAACCAGCTTGGCTGAGTGTCAAAGGAAGGTCCCACACAGTCGATCTGCAAAGGACAAAAGAGTATTTTTTATTTTTTCTCTACCCCCCTTTTCTTTTTTGAGGGGTATGGGGGGGCGGTGGGCAACTCCAAATGTTTAAGGAAACTGGTAAAACACACCCGACTTCTGCACGGATGGAAAAAGGAATTCGGTGAACACAGATGACACAGAATACAGACTCGCAAAAACAGTTTAGAAAAATCAGTAAAGAAGCAAACAAGAATCTACAACGAACAAGAACGCTGGGGCAGGGGGAAGAATCTGAATTTCAGATTCGCAACATTATAACACTAAAAACGTCCACTTTTCAGGAAAAAAAAAACATGCAAAGAAACGAAAAGGATGGCCCACTCACAGGAAAAAGAGACATTCCCGGAAGCCATCTCCATCAGCCCAGTGTGTCTGGTCACTGGGAACGGTGCCAGCCGCTGGAATAAGAGCTCACCACTCTCAGGGGGCGGTTATTTGAGATGAAATGTAAATACAAACTCAGTCAGCGTCTCAAAGGCTTTGGAGAGGAGCCTGGTAAGTGTTCTCAAGGTCATCGCTAAGAACTCTGGGAAAATAGAATGAAGACAGATTTGCTCTTTGATACAAGGAAAAGCATCACAAAGCAACAGCAGTTAAAACACCATCTCATCAGCACAATGATACAAGCGTTTTCGTAAAACAAAAATGCCCCAGAAAGACACGGAGGGCTTACAGGCTATGAGACTGGAAATAAGAGAAAACCCAATATAACCAGGCTGCTAGCAGCTCCAGGGTTGGAACAAACGAACCTCCGATCCACAGTTACCTACTGTACAAAACCCCCAGCAAGGACTCGCCGTGGCTCTCACTGATCTCTCGTAGATTAACTGTCCATCTCAGGAACAACTAAACTGGGCCGAAAGGATAGGGGCTGTGATTGGTCACCAGGGTCTAGGGTCAGCTCTAGGGTCTCAGCTTCTCTTTCTGGAAAGATGTGGGGAAGAAGTCAGCAGAATAAAGCAAAGCCACTGCGAATGAAGATGTCACCCATGATACAGACAGTACTGCAAATCAGGAACAAAAAGCTAGATGAATTAAATGGAGTAGAGACAAGGAATTCATCAGCAAAATAAAAATCAGACACTTCCATCAAGCCTCATCTTGTCAAGGAAAAGTGGGAAAAGAACAGTGGACAATTTATTTAAATTTTAAAACGGTTGTTTCCTATAAACCAGCTAAACCCAAGACACTCATTTTTTAAAAAGGAGTTGTTCAGCTGTTATTGCGAGTAGATGAATAACAATGGGAAACATATTTATATATGCTAGAAAACAGTAAGAGGACAGATGAGGAGTGTGGTTCTTTCCCAAGACTTCTAATTTTTTTTTCAGAGTTTTTTAAAAGAAAAATATAGTGAATGCCCATTTACCTACCACTAAGTTCAATAAGTGCTGAAATTGGACTATTTTTGCTCCATCTACTCATGCATCATTTTGTCCTGAGCCAATCTAAAGCTGCAGACATCACGACAGTTTGCCTCTCTGTATTCACACATGTCCCAGAAACAACCACGAATGTCCATAACCACAATGATCGCACTTAAGAAAATTAACTCTACTTCCTGTGTATTGTCTAATACCAATTCCGCATTCAAATTCCTCTAATTCCCTCCAAAATATCTATGTAGACATGTAGACATGTTTTTAATCTAACCAAGGTTCATGACCTGCATTGGATTATGTCTCACTAGTTTCTCTGAATCAAAAATAGTCCCTCACCTTCCCTTTTTTAAAATGATGTTGCCTTTTTGAGGGGGCCAGTTGTCAGTTGTCTTGTAGAATGCCCCACATTCTGGATCTGTCCATTTTGTCCACTGAAGCTTTTCCTCCATCCGCCTTATGTCCTGTAAACTAAAAGACGGACGCTGGACTGGATTCATGTCAAGTGTTCAGGCAGGAACACTATGGTGCATCTCATCAAGAGGCACGTAATGACACTACTGCTACTAGCAATGCTACTTGCGGTCACCTGGCTAAAGTGGGCACTCGATCATTCCGCTGTAAAGGTACACTGTTTCCAGGTATAGTGAGTGAGATATCCGTGGGCGATACTCTGCACTACACAAATAGCCTGTCTCCTTTGCAACTGATGATTCTAACATCCACTGACAATCTTTGCCTATATGCTCTAAGGGTGAATTAGTAATTTTTCAAATTGTCATTCCTTCTACATTTATTAGCTGACATTTTTCAATAACAGACGGCCTTACCACAACTGGAGACAGACAACTGCCACTAGTAAAGGCCAGGCTGAAAACTGAATTCTTTCTCTCTAATGACAGAGTAAGGAGTCTGTGTGAGATTCGCTTCCAATGGTGGAAATGAGCTTAGCTCCTTGAACATTTTCTGTGGACTCAGGTTTTAGTTTATTCAAATGTTATAGGCAAAGAGAGTCATTCCATTTGATCATCGAGTTACCTCAGATTTGGCCAGTGGGAGCCCCTTCTAGCTACTCTGTGACTTCTGACACGTCCTCATTAATCTTTGCTGCTTCCTTGGTTTCTGACCGAAGACTTGCTTCCCTCAAGTCCTCTTCAAGGGTCCAAAGCTTCATCTTGCTGCTGTAACTTGTGGTTTTCAAAAGGCTTCAGATTCTAACAATGAGTACCATTAGTATAAGCTATACATTATGTCACATTTTCAAAATCTGGTACCACATCACAATGGTGACTTCTAGTATTATATTATTGCTAGAGAAAAATAACTTATTCACACTTCCTAAATTGATAGATGTCCCCTCTGTATTAATTCCTTTCTTTAAAAGTTTTTTTTTTCTTGAAAGCTTTCATGCATACAAAACATATATTTTTTCACTCCAATATCAAATTACCTTGTGTTCAGTAAATTGTAAGTTTGTAAATGTTTTATACTTTTGTTGTATCCTTTATGTTTTTCCTCACGATTTCTCTGAGACATATATTTGATTTGTAGGCAGATACTAATATATAGGATGTTCTCAGGGCTCTCTCTCCATAGAATTTGCTGATATTTAGCAAGGCATGTATAAATTTTCCAATATTCATTCCATTCACGGACAGCCCTCCACCCTCTACCCCATGTGTACCTTCTGCTGTCAACTACAGACTGAATTTATACATAGAGTCTCCACATGACTACATTTGTAAGGTTTCTCCCATGAGTTCTCTATGATGTGACAGAATTTGAATTCACACAGAATTTCCCACACTTACTGCAAGGGTCTCTCTTGTGTGAATTACCTGATTTTTAGTGAGAGCTGACTTCTCACAGAAGAATTTCCCACATTCATTTCATTCACAGGGTCTCTGCCCTGTGTGAGTTCTTTGATGTACAGTGAGGACAGAATTCATGGAAAAGGCTTTTCCACACTCAGTACATTTACAGGGTTTCTCCTCTGTGTGCTTCTCATGAAGGACAGGTAGGGCTGCTTATAGAAGGATTTTCCACATTCTTTATATTTATAGGGTTTCTCCCATGGCTGTTCTCCAATAGCTAGCAAATTGTGACTTCCGTAAAAAAAACGTTTTCGCACATTTATGACATTTGAAAATTTTCTCTGCTGTGTTTTTTGATGTTTTGTTAGGTTTGATTTCATATAGAAAGATTTCCCACAATTCTCACACTCAGATGGTTTTGCCCCCGTGTGAGTTCTCTGGTGACAGCTGAAGTTTGATTTTGTGTAGAAGGACTTCCCACGCTCGTTACACTGACAGGGCTTCTCTCCTGTAGGAAATCTCTGATGCACACACAAAGCTTCTTTTTTGATAACATTTTCTGGTGATCAGGTAAGGCTGAGTTCACAGGGGCTTTATCACATTCGAGTTTCTCTCCCAGAATTCCCTGAGGGTCAGTGTGTTGTGATTTCTGGAAGGTTCTTCCACATTTATTACTTTCCCATGGTTTTTCTCTTGTGTATATCTTCTGATGTTGAGTGTGATGGGACTCCTGGTTAAAAGCTTTCTTGCAAAAAACTCCATTCAAAAGTTTCTCTCCTCTGTGAATTTTATGGAGTTGAGCGAGATGTAACTTCTTGTGAAAATTATTCTCATTTTCATTAGATTCGTGGGTTTTCTGCCCCCGTGTTAACTTTCTGATGTTTAAAGAGGGTTGACTTCTCACACTCATTACCTTCAGGGTGATTCCTGCTGTGTGAGTTTCCTGATGGACTTCAGGGGTTGACCCATCACTGATACTTTCCCCAAATTCCTTGTTATTACAGGATTCTCTTCTGTCTGAGCCCTTTTAGGTGTAATGCCAGCTGCCTTATTAACGAAGGCTCCTCTGCGTTCATTATCTTCGAAAGGCGGTCTCAACGTTTGACTTTGCTCTTGCTCAGGCAAAGTCCTCATTATGACTGAGGGATTTCCCACCTCGGTTACATACATCACTAGTAACTAACTGTGAAACATTCTCCAAATTCATTCCACGTGAGTCCTATCGCCAGGGTGTTTTTCTTGCAGAAACCAGGTTTGTGTCAAGTACATGTTTTCCTGTAATGTTTTCATTATCTCCCTTCTTAGTGTTTTTTGTTGATGAAAAAATTGCCACAAATGTTTACCTTGGTTTTCCTGGTTTCTGTCTATTTGACCATCAAATGTACTGACTTTGAGAAATAAAAAAGGTAAGTATACTTTTAAAATGTGAACACATCGCTTATGTAAGTGTCATTTAGTATATAATTGATTCCCACTTTTCAAGCACAAGCTGCTAGGATGAAATCTCAAGCATAAACAGAAAACACCCGCTATTTTAAAAATATGACCTTTAGAACTAAAAATAGCAGAGAACACTAAACACAGGAAATGGTGAACTGAAGGAAAAGCATTATACAGAAACTCAGATATTGGGGTGAGCCCAACAACAACCATGAACAGGAAGTAGAGTGACAAGACTATTAGTATATGGGACTGTTCAGGAGAAATATCACAGGAAGTCTTAGGTGTGGGATAAAACTGATTATCTATATATAGATAATGGCCCACTATCTACGTGCCAATGGATAAAATAAGATGCGTATCAGTTGTTCAAGATACCCTTACAAAAATACACAATAATTTTAAAAAATATTTATTTCCAATCACAAGTTACAAGTGTAATACAGATTACACTCAGCTAGACTGCTTTTCAGCTTCGGTTCTACTAGTAAAAACTCAGAGTACTCCGGGAAATGCATCTCTCCCTAGCCTCCCTCCCTCCCTCCCTCTCACACACACACATTCATACACATACTTTTTCAAATCATGACTCTTAAAGTCCATTTTCTCAAACAGTGAAAGGAGTCAGTACCTATACTTCTCATTAACACACTTGGAAAGCATCAACTGTACCCAAATGGTAACTCTGAATTTCAAAATATATCAAACAGTTTTGTTTCTCTCTCCCAACTACAACCTAAGCTCCTGACAGATTTTACTGTATCTCCAGTTGTGATTGAATTCGTCTAAGTATGTATATATAGTTGATGGCCCTCAAGAAGCAGTATGCATCAGGGTTACCTGGAAATTTATTCAAAACTCAGGGTACAAACTTTCATGGTTCCATGGCAATCTATATACCTTAGGAATTAGAGTCTACAGGAACGTGACATAGGCTCATGTGCTTATAAAATGCTTTCTAAATAAACATACCTATCAGTGTCAATATATGAACATATCTACTATATATCTGTGAAGGAGTAAGAAGAGATCCTTCAGATGGGGACAAAAGCCTCAGGCAATAACCAGATGCTCTCTGCTGTCACAGTATATGACCAAATCTGAGTTGCTGTGACTTAGCCAATAGGTGAAATGGGAATTGTAAGGAGGGAGGGATTAATGTCGGCTAGATGGATTAAGCACCTCCAAACAGAGGTGACACATTAGCTCAAACATAAAAATGTGTAAAAATAAGCACAATAAGCGTGAACTACATGGAGGCACGGTCCTAAGCCCTTTCTTCAGGATCTAGAAGAGGCAAAGTCAGGACGAGGTGCGGATGTGTGGGAGATGTCTGCATGAGACTCGGGACACTGATCTGATGGAATATATGATGAGCTTTCGAGAAACAGCACCAAGAACGTGAGTAGCATAGAGTGGGAATATCTGTGGGATTAATAAATAAATAAATTCATAAATGCTTAGGGGACATTAAACAGCCCATGAAAATGGAGGGAAATGGATACTTGAGAAAGAGAAACCAAGACCAAAGGTCTGAGGTGAGGCAGGCAGAGTTTCAACACTGGGCACAAGACGGTCAGCTTCCCGAAGTCAGACAGAAAAGGAAAGCGCTTGAACTTGAGTGATGAACAAAGGTGCGAGCCAGGCTACCTGAGGCGAGTGTACTTCCAAAGGTTTGAAGCCCCAGACAGAGTTACTGAGATACAGGCCAAGGGTCCCGACCTCTGAACCAACCTTCTGGAACCTGATTTCCACTGGCTTCCTTTTTCGCCTGGTAATGACTAACTCACCCGATGACTCCGGCCTGGGAACCTTCCAATAGCCACGGCTCTTCCCCTTCCTCCAGCCTGGAGATCACCTCTGGCTCGGTGACACAATGCCCTGTGAGTGAGACAGGGTGAGACGTCGGACAAACTGCTTGGACGTCGGGGCCCCTGAGGGACAAGGAAGGTGCAGCTTCAGGGGCCACAGAATAAAGGTGCCCATCTGAGCCCTTCATTAGGGAGATGAGAACACAAAAATGACCTCTGGGCCCAGTGGGAACAACCATCTTTGGCTGATGAGACAGATGTACATACAAACATCATCACACTCCACCGAGGGCCGTCGATTCTGGCAGCTAAGATTAGAAAAAGAAATGCATGCAGGGAAAACCACTCACCCGCCGAGACCAGGTGACCGCAGTTCTCCAGCATCTCGGCCTGGTTCAGGGGCCTCTGCGGGCCAGTCAGCTGCAGCCACTCATCCAGGGTGAAGTTCACAGTCATATCCTTGAATGACATGGATCCCTGACCAGCACATTTCTGTTCGAGCCAAAGAGATCGGTTATGGGTGGCATGAAAGAGATACCTCGGAAATAATTCTTGCCATGGTTACGTTGAGAGTTTACCATAAATATTATATAGGTTGCCTATTCTATACCTTGTTTTCTTTTACTTTGTGAGATAAAGTCATCGCATACAGGAAAAGCTAGACAGTATATCAATGTATTAATTCAAACAAACCAACCAAAATTTTAAAGTCCCTACTATGTGTCTGAAACTGTCCTAGCTTGCCAGGAATATTAAGCTACATCAATCCTTTTTTCCCTGCTTTAAGGAGCTTACATCATAGTAGAGAGATAGGTCGTATTTACGAACATTTATCCTGTAATAAGATATTATGAGAACTATGTCAGGTTCACTACGATCAGTATTCAATAAAGGTAGAAAGTACAGCTTTATTCTGTATCATCAGGTTAGGCTCCTCTGAATGGCAAATCCTCACTGATGTGGCTGGCGTCAGTGCAGAAGCAAAGTCAGAGGCCTGAGGACCACACCGCGGTGGAACCGGAGAATAGGGCTTAGGGCTGTTGGAGATAAAGGGCCACAGCGGGATTCAGGACCACGTGACCCAGTAACTCGGGACTCAGGCCCGTATCTAGCTGAGTGATCTCCAAAACACTTCCTCACCACCCTGGCCGTGAAGTTTCGAGCACCCCTTATTTTGAAATAAATAATATATACATGCTACCAATTTACACAGTCATAGAGTTAATTTATCTATTTTTTCCTCATTGAAAACAACGTATTGTTTTCTTCCCACGGGAGAAAAACACTGGAATGTATCTTCTGCTCGCCTCAGGTGGTGGGTGGGGCCAATGAAGACGTGTGGGTGATCGATCACCTGTACAGCCTTAGCGATGACGTTAAAAACGGGAAAGACCTCGGATCGGCAACCTAGCCTTCCAACTTAAGGAACTAGAAGAACAAATTAAACCCAAACCTAGCAGAAGGAAGATAATGAAAAAGATTAGAGCAGAAATAAACAAAATAGGAAGTAGAAGAACAATAGAGAAAATAAAACCAAAAGCTGGGTTTTTTTGAAAAGATGAACAAAATTGACAAATCTTTACCTAGACAGATTAAAAAAAAAAATGAGAAGACTGAAATTATTCAATCAGAAGTGAAAGCAAGGACACTATTACTGATTCTGCTGAAATAAGGAATATTATACCAACAAATTGGAAAACCAACAAATTGGAAAACCAACAAATTACACCAACAAATTGGAAAACCAAGATGAAATCGACAAATCCTTAGAAATGCAAAACCTACCAAGACTGTATCACGAAGAAAATAGACAATCTGAATGACTAGTAAGCAGAGTGGAGCAGTAATGAAAAATGTCCCAACAGATAAAAGTCCTGGACCTGATGGCTTCACTGGTTCATTCTACTGAACGTTTAAAAAAGAGCTAATCCCAATCCTTCCCAAACTTTTCCAAAATATTGAAGAAGCGAACATTTCCTAACTCAGTGTATGAAGCCAGCATTACTCCAATGCCAAAACCAAAAAAAGATGCTGCAAGCAAACTACAGATCAATAGTCCTTATTGATCCTCAAGAAAATTCTAGCGAGCCAAATATAGCGGCGTATTAATAGGATTATACACAATGACCAAGTGGAATTTTTTCTTTGAATGTGGGGATGGCTGAAAATACAAAAATCAATTAAGGTAATACACCACACATTAAAGAATAAAAGGGAAAAATCACATGATCATCTCAACTGCTACAGAAAAAGCATCTGACAAATTCAATACCCATTCATGATAAAAACATTCAATGAAGCAGGAATAGTATGAAACTATCTCAACATAATAAAAGCCACATATGACAAACCCACAGCTGACATCATACTTGATAGTGAAATACTGAAAGCTTTTCCTCTAAGATCAGGAATAAGATAAGAATGCCTACTTTCACCACTTCTATTAAATATAGTAACTACTTATTGGAAGTTCTAGCCAGAGCAATGATTCAAGAAAAAGAAATTAAAGACTTTCAAATTGGAAAGGAAGATGTAAAATTATATCTATTCAAAAATGATATGACGTTATATGGAGAAAACCCTAGAGTCCACACACACATAAAAAAAAGCTTTTTGTGTTAATAAATGAATTCAGCAAAGTAGCAGGATACAAAAGTCAGCACAAAAAAACAGTTGCATTGCTAGACAACAAAGGAAAAAAAGGAAATTACAGAAACGATTAATTTACAATAACATCAAAAAGAATAAAATACTTAGGAATTAACAAAAAAAGTAAAAGACTTGCACAATGAGAAGTACAAAAGATTGCTGAAAGAAACTAAAGACACGACTAACTGGGAACACACCCATGTTTATGGATTCGAAGACTTAAAATGGGCAAAGGATATGAATAGACATTTCTCCAAAGAAGATACACTAATGGTCCATTAGCACATAAAAAGGTGCTCAACCTCAGCGATAATTAGGGGAATGCAAATTGAAACTACAATGAAATATCACCTCACATCCATTAGGATGGCTACTTAAAACACACACACACACACACACACACACACACACACACACACAAACACAAAATAACAAGTGTTGGAGATGTGGGAAAAATGGAACCCTGCACTGTTGCTGGGGATGTGACACGGTGCAGCAGCTTTGGAAAAGAGTGTGGCAGGTCCTCAGAAAATTAAAAACGAAATTACCATATAACCCGGCAATCCCATTTCTGAGTACATACCCCAAAGAACTGAAAGCAGGGTCTTGAAGAAATATTTAAACTCCCACGTTTATAGCAGCATTATTCACAATAGCTAAAACGTGGAAGCAGCCCAAGTGTCCAAAGTCATATGCATGAGGTATACATACAATGGAATATTATTTAAGCCATAAAAGGGAGGACACTTTCACATATGATACAACATGGATGAACCTTGAAGACATTATGCTAAGTGAAATAAGACAGTCACAAAAGGATAAATACTGTATGACACCACATATAGAAGTACTTAGAACAGTCACAAACAGATAGGCAGAGACTAGAATGGTGGTTGCCAGTGATGGGGTGAGGGAGGAGTGGGAAGTTACTGTTTCATGGGTATAGAGTTTCAATTTCACAAAATTAAAAGCTATGGGAATGAATGGTGGTGAGGGCTACACAGTATTATAAATGTTCTTATTTAATTCCACTGGACAGAATACTTAAAAATGGTTAAAATGTCTAATTTTTATTTATTTTATTTTTTATCCACACGGGAGGACCACTTGGTCCCATACAGATGGGTGGCTGGATGGGGAAGGCCCCAGAGTGAGACTACCACAATATTTAAAAATATGATTGGAGTCTATGGTCATGCCACCTTGAAGAAGCCCGATGTCTGATCTCAGAAGCTAAGCAGGGTCAGGCCTGGTTAGTACTTGGATGGGAGACCACCTAGGAAAATCAGGTGCTCTAGGCATAAAAAATAAAACATAAAAAATAAGGGTTTGTAAGCTGACAAGGTCCTTGCAAAGGACAAAAATAAAAAGAAAATTAAACAAAAATAGAAAAATAATTTAAAAAAATAAAAATATGACTGGATAGCGCATAAACGTTCGCAAAGACTGTGAGTTTGAACTATCTGCTGTCCACCCTGTACAGCTCAAGGAGTTATTTTAAGGACATGCCGTCCATTTCGTTCGTTCCTCCACACAGTCTTATGTTTTGTCCTTGGATCGAAGCGTGTGCTCAGAAAGCTCTTAGAGCGTCCACAATGCTTCGGTCCCTAATAAAACCTCACTGGGCTCTGCCCTCCACGGCCAGTGAAGAACAATCACTGGCAACAAAAGAGTTGCTACTAGGTTCCTCCCTACTGAAGGCCTTCAAAGACTTTTTTCCCAAATTCCAATGCTAGGAAGTCTCTCTTGTCCCAGGAATAACTGGGTGGTTTCTCCTTGTGGCCAAGGAAAATCCCGTGTAGATCAGGAAGATCAAAGACACATGTGCTGTTCACCTTTGATGATCACCTGACCTACACAGATAACAGCCGCCTCTGCCTGCTAGTCAGGTGTCTCTCAGTTACTCTTCATTCACCTGTGAGCTTTTTTTTTAAATCAACTTCCACTTTTCCATCCCTACATATGAACACACTTACAAAAGCCATGAAATTCCCTAGAAAATAAAATAGGGGATATAAGAAACAACTTACCTGAGACCTTTTCCTTTTCTGTGTTCTTGGAACAGCACTGAAACTTGGGAGGCGCAACTGGGAGGGGAGGGAAGGGAGGGGAACAGAACAGTGAGAGCTGGCTGGCCCTGAGGCTCCGTGATTCTCCCCAAAACTCTACACACCCGCTGGTATCTTTGATCACAGAAAAGGAGGGGAAGTTAACACCCAACCCTCTGTAACCCCTCCAGCCTGCAATGTTCTCTGCTGCTGTAATTATCACTAACACAGAAACATTTAGAACTGAATTATCAAGCAAATAATGGCATCTCAAAAGATGACATAGGGCGCCTACTTAAACCTGATGTTGCAGGGGGAAAAAAAACCCAAAAGGCTATTTTGTGTGTTTCACTACCAGTAATGTTAACCCCTTAAGTCCAAGAATCCTCACAAGCTTTGGAAAAACAGGGGCCTTAAACATAGGTCTCTTTAAAAATTGTTTCTTCTCATTTGGTTGTTTCTCAAAAGGATCTCTTAAGACGAAATTTCTATCAGTGTGATTCTGTGGACGGCACCGAGCCAGGAGTCCAGCCTCCCACTTCTCCCATCCACCTCTGATTGACCCAAAACAGGTCATTTCCCTTTCGATGTCCTTTTTTTTCCCTCCTGTCAAATGAGACATAAACAGAGAACCCTGGCAGACCCTCCCTGAACTACTTCTCTTGACCCTGTAAGATCAGCAAGGACAAAACAGCCCGTCTCCACATGCCAGACATGGTGACTGGACACGGTCAGAAAGTGGCCCAGGTTCTGGAAAGAATTAATGGAGAAAGAAGAGAAAAGAGGGTGCCTTTGGGGGGAAGGTGGAGGTTGGAGATTCAAAGCTCCCCAGCCGTGGAATCCCCCAGCATCCCACCAACGAGGTGACATTTCTCACGCAGTCCGCCCTCCGCCACCGCCCTCAGCCCCAGCTCCCTTGTCTCCTCCACAAAGTGACTCACAGCGTCTGACCGTGGGGGACTCGCTCGAGCCTTGGCCCTCTGCGCGATCTGCTCCTTTACTGGGTTTCCTCCGCCTCTTCCAAGCTCGGATGGGTCTCGGGTCATAGGTTGGGAGGGCAGCAGGGCGTTCTTCCCGGTGGGATTCCTGTCCCTGAAGCCTCCGCCTTCTGTGCGCATGGGTTTGTTCCGGCAGAGCCTAGGGGACAGATTCCCTTTAGCTGGAACCTCCACCAGGGGCCCCGGACCTGGCTTTCTAGGAACACACGGCCGCCAGAGACCTCAGGCAGCACTGCTACGAGCGCAGAGAGGGCGGCTGAGGACAGACAGACCGGCTGGCGCAGCGCAGAGCGCGGCTTTCCCACGCCCGCCCGCAGCTCTGCTGGCCCGCGCCGGGGCGACGCGCAGGGAGGGCGCACGCAGCTCCCCGGCGCGGAGTCGCCCACGGGCGCCAAGGAACCTCTAAGGAGCCCCAGTATTCAAACCGCCGCCGGCCAGCCTCGGGCGCGCACACTTCGGGTTTCTACCGGGGGCCCCAGGACGCGCGCCGCCAGCCCAGGGGCGCGCAGGAGGCGGCTACGGACACGGCGCCCTGCGCCCCGGGCGCACACCTGTCCCACCGTACTCCTCGTCCGCGGGGCCCTGGGCGGCCGGTCGTTCCGTCCTCTGGGCCCTAGTCCGGCCGCGTGGGCGCTTACGAGGATGGAGACCCCGCGCCAAGCGCGGCCTCGCCCCGAAACGCGGCTCTTCCCGTGCGTTGGCTGCGGTCCCCCATTCAGTGTGGACACGGCACCCACCGGGGAGCACGGCCAGGCCCGGCCCGGGCTCTGCGACCCTCTCGGCAGCCTCGGGCCGCCCGCGCAGACCACCGACCATGTCCAGGACCCACGCGGGACCCACGCCCGCCGGCACCCTGGGAGGCCCGAGGCCACGCGCGCGCCCCGCCGAGGGCCGACGCGCGCCTGCGCACAGAGCGCGAGGCCGCGTGCGCCGCGGCCCCCACGGAGGCTCCGCCCACAGAAGGGCGTGGCCTGTATGCCCCGCCCCGCCCATCCCACACCATTCCCACCGCCCCGTTCTCCGCTTCGCCCCCGCTACATCCTCACACCACCCCTCCTTGGGTTATGCGGGGCCGCCTCACAGCCGCCAAGCAAGAAAATTTAACCAAGTTAGCACAGCCAAGCCATTTTTAAAATGTGGAGGAAGAAAAGAAATAAAAGGGCGAGAGAGGAACTTCGAGATGCAACACACGAACCTTGAAAGTAGGTCAAAGCGCACACCAACGAACAGAATGAAAAGAGTCTCTCCCAGAAGTGACTGAGCTGAACCGTCAGGCGCCCGTTTTCTCACATTTTCACCATAACGAAAACATAAAAAAAGGATCATGAGGAGCCAGGACACAGGCCGGGGACACGGAGTATTTAACATTTTACCAAATGACCAAGGGGCCTTTGGGATTGGTGGGAGAATAAAGTATTCGATCTATTACGTTAGCTCAACCCATAACCCCTCTCAAGTACAATTAGGGCTAAACCTCTAGCTCACGTGTTAGAGGGTTTTACCTGGATTCAAGATTTTAAAATTTAAAAGTAATTCTTATAGTATAAGTGAATGTTAGAATTCCCTTTGGGGGTGACAAACGTGTTTTGGAACGAGGTAGGGGAGGTGGCTGCACCACATTGTAACTGTACCAAATGCCACTGAATTGTACCCTTCAAAATGGTCATTTTTATGTTATGTAAATTTCACTAAAAAAAAAAAGAAAAGAAAAAGAATCCGCATGTAATTCTACTGCAAGGGTCCAGAATATTAGGACGGGCCTAATGGAAGGAGCAGTTAGTGTGTCCAGTGGTAAGACAGATGTGGGCCACCCCTCCCCGCTAAGGTTTTTTAATGCTCCTGTGACACTCCCGGAAAAGCTACTCTAAGTCTTACGGATATTGGGATGATGGGCTCACAGTTTGCGGAGATGATTCATACTCATAGGCCCAGCATCCTCTAATTACCATCTTCTGTGGGTGGAAATCATCATATTTGCTGGTCTTCACCAGGCACCTTCACCTGTGGTCTGTGCCTGGCTGACACATTGCAACATCAGGGACCAGGCGACCACCCCCCACAGACTGGGGTCAACAAGCGGTCTCCTGTGGGGGTCCCTATGGACGGCAGGAGGTAAGGATGTGGTGAGCAGGCACGCATGCGCATTCTCACTTCCCTGCCCTAACTAAGCTCCTGAGGCTGGAATGCTCAGTACTGCACTTCTGAGGCTGCCCTGCCTACTAGGATTCTGAACTCCAGTTGCGTTCTGCCCGTGAGATGCACTTGAGTAAGAGTTGACAGATGGAGGAAAAGACAGCGCATCTCACTGCTGCCTTGAGCACTGGGATTTGTTTTGTTTTGTTTTGTTGTCTTGTTTTGTTTTTTTGTTGTTGTTTTTTTGTTTTTTTTTTTTTTGTTTTTTGCAAGCCATTCAATGTCCGGCCACCAGCTCCGTGAATGAGCATGACAAGATGAAATAAGTTTACACTTCTGTCTCCTGTCCTGCATGTTGCCATCTCCACCTGAAAAAAAAAACCCTAAAGGCGAGGCATGAGAATCAACATCTCACAGCAGTGATTGAGCAAGGCACGACTGGTCCCAGGAGTGATTCTTAACTGATCTGCCCCAAGTGGCCGAACTAGGCGGGCAATAACGGGCTCAGACCCTCTGAGAGTGGGCTGATCATCCAGAAAGGAAGTCTTTGAAGGAATGCTACAGCCTGTGTGCCTTGGATATTGTAAAAGGCCAGGTTTGGGATGGGACAGCTGGGGAGAGATGCTAAGATGAAGTGGAGATAAAGCCCAGGGTGCTGAGGACCAGGATCAGAGAAAGGGAACTCCCCAGAAGTTGCAAGCAAGCACCTGCATAATGGAGAATTAGAAAGGCCTGGAAAGGCAGGGGTGTCTGCCAAGCCCCCAGTCCTGAGTTCTCTTCCTGATTCATCTGGTCGTGGATGGGAAAGAGCCAGGCTGAACTCGTCCCAGATATATCAGTGACTACAGGGGTACGGTGGATGTTACCCATGGTTTTTGACTCTCCAGGGAGGACTTCCTCATTGTGGATCTTAATGGGAGGCAGTGCCCATGTCCCACTATAGATGCCAAAGGGGCCAGGTATCCTCTACCCTCTGAGGAAGGTGCCCCCGACCCAAGATGAGCCAATCAGATGCTTCCACCTGGGCCTCTGAGTCTTAAGAGAAGGATGTTAAGTACAGAGGGTCAGTTGATAAATGACTCCTGGCAACAGCAGCAGGAGTCCAGACGTAGAAGTGGACAATTGGTCATCCTAACTGGGAAGTAAGTGGGCAAGACCTTGGCTATGTCCCTTATACATAGATGACCTTGGATCTTGCTCACGGGGACCCCAGACTCTTGATGTTTTTCTGTTTAGCCATTCTCAGCATGTGGCTTCCATCCTTGAAGTGACTTCATTGTCCCAAGAAGGCAACTCACCTCTAACCATCGTGTCTGCAGTTGGCCATATGAAAAAGAACAGTCATAGGGTAAAGAGGCATCGTCCTAGGTGAATCAGGCCCTTTGAAAGAGCCTTCCTGGAAGCTCCACAAAATGGTCTTTCCCTTACATCAAATAGCCACTTCTAGCTACCAGGGAGGCTGGAGACTGTAGTTGGAACACATCGGCACCCCCAGCAGTATACAGAGCCTGCTGAGAACTAGAAGGGGAGGATGGAGATAGGATGAATAACTAGGAAGGGTTACATGGATCAAGAAGAAGTAATGAAAATGACATCTGGGTGAGCTAGCACAGCAAGCTTGCCTTCAACGTATCCCTCGCTTCAATCACAAAGTGATGAAAGGCATTCGTAAATAGAGAATGAAGACAGATTCAGGCTCATAGAGCAAAGCAAACGTCTCGATGGACCAAAAATGAACAGAAACAATGTGAATGGCTAGGAGCAAAGGCCTCATGGGCAAATGGTCTGGAGGTGAGCAGGGTGGAGACTGGGAGCTCAGTTCTGGGGAGAAAGGACACTCTAGGGGACCCTGGTGAGAAAGAACCAAAGGCAGGCTTGCTGGGAGCATGGCTGCCCACCCGCTGCTGGGGACTGTGGATTACAGGGAGCTGAGGACCCAGGGAGGCGGGTGATGGGGACTGAGAGCCACTTTCCTGACCAGGAGTCCAGCCCAGACACATGCCGCCTCCTTCCCTGCAGCGTGCCCGGTGGCATCAGGAGGCAGCATCTCGGAGCACTATGTATGATCATGTCTCTTGGTTACCGCAGACGTAGCCACCAACTTCTGGACTGCTGAATAGGAGGAGAGAGAGAACAAAACCTAAACACTGGCAAACAAACAACAACACAACAATAAGAACAACACTTCTACTCACAACGAGCCTGCCTGCAAAGTAGGTCTCCAAACCATGAAGAAATCTAAATCCAAGAGAAACAATCAACCAATTTACCAAGCAAAGCGTGCATTCACTCCAGATCGAAATTAAGTTGATGGAACTATGTGGCAGGAACTTAAATCAGTTCGTTCAGGACGGTCAAAGGAAAAAAATGAAGACATAACTTCAAAGCTAAAAAAATATATATTACAGAACAAAACCTTCACGGGGTGTCAGGGAGGCCAAATCGGCAGTCAGACATGGTAAGGACATCAACATTTATTGTCTCAAGGTGGGAGCAAGACCCTCATTCCTCCGTGATGCAATTCGTGCCTCAAGATGGTTCATGTAATGGCCCCGAGATGCCCCATATTTGCTATTCTAAGCTGAGGCCAGTTTTTACCTTCTGACCTGCCTCTTATCACAGCTTTGCTCTTCTGTGACCAACCTCGCCATCAAAATTTTTACTCCTCCAGTGTCCCCCGTTGCAGAGACCTAATTTCTGAAGCTTCCCATCCTATTGCTCAAATCAGACTGATGTATAGCTATCCTCCTGGACTGGCTCCATTATTTCCTACATTCCAAATCTTCCTCTTTCTTGATTTTTTTCACGTTCTGATATGCCCACTAAGAATTAGTTAACAGATGGTAAATTTTCTGAATTCTTGAATTCTAAAAGTATCACTATTTATTTGTCCTCATAATTAGAAGAATAGCTTGGCTGGATATAGAATTCCAGATGGAACATTAGTTTTTCTTCGGGAAAAATCATCAGCCCAATAGCATTGAGCATCCAGCTCCCAAATTGTGTTCTCTAAATATCATTTTCCATAAAGGAATCAGGGCTTCTTGGAGAATGGGCTGATTAGGGGTTTAGGGCAGGAAATTTGCAAGGTAAGCCTGGGACATCTGGTCATTTCCAGAAAGTAAGGGAACAATCAACTTGGACTGGGCAGGAATATTTTATAGCTGCAGCCACAGAAAGACTTTAGCCAAGGCCATAAGATTTCTAAAGACTGTAACCTAGCTATATATTAAAAAGAAATGGAGAAATGCAATGTTCTCTGTCAGATGAAGAACATAGCAAAGATTAAAACGATGGTTGATGCCCACGTTGAAGAGGCCACGAACCACACCGGCACCTTCTCACCGAGCGGGGAGAACATGCTGGTGGACCGGAGTCAGCCTTTCTCGGTGGTGAAGTGGTTACATCCAGACACTTAAATATGCGTGCCCTCCAACCCAGCAGCATCACTGCCAGGGCTTGGTGTTACATACACGGACGTTATTAAAAGTCTGCGTAACTGCACACAGTCTATGGACGTGAGTCTACACTGCATAATAGTGGGAAACCAGAACCATCCAAATACCCACATAAATGACGGTGCACGCGTAGAATGAAACGCTCTGATGGAGCGGGTGAAACGAGAGAGGTAGTTTGTCGGGTGAGAAATGAGAAAAGCGAGTTGCAGGGGAATGTGTTAGGGGTGTCCCTATTTTTAAAGCCTTTCCAGGTACATAGGAGAAACGTGTTCTCACACTCCCCGCGGCAACCGTGGTGCCCGATGGCTGTTGGGGTATTACTCTTCAGATGACAAGTGTTGAAATTCTTACGACTAGCGTGTGTTTTATTATCAGGAAAAAAAAAAGTAAATAATGAACAAGGATCTTAAAGCTTTATTTCATAAATATAATCAGAAATTTCAAAATACGTTATTCCATATGTAGCCAATTAAAGGAAAAAGAGAAAATGTGTGAGGAGACTGAGTCAGGAGAAGGGTATGCTGGGGAAACGCGAGCCGTGGGGAGATGGGAAATTAGCAAACGCAGGTGGAAGCGGGAGGGGTGCTCAGGGACTCGTGACTCTGGAGGTGCCACCTGCCGTGGGTCTCAGCTCGTAGGGCGCTGGGGGCTTCCATTCTTCCTTGGCAATGACAGATGCTAAACTGACATTTGTGGAATGAGTCAGGGCTCCCGAAATTCAGAAGTCCTTTCAAAATCAGGAAAGCTGTCTCCTTAACTATGACCATCAGGATTTAGGTACCCTCCCCCCCCCAAAAAAAAAGAAAGAATTTGGCTGCACAGTTGTAAGATCTAAGAGAATAATTTAGTTTTTCTGAACAGACTTTCAGATCCTCAAGGCCATTTTTTTTAACTAGGTCTTAACCTCCATCTGCCACTCGAACACGCAAAGCCTTTTATTTTGAATCTGAAATATTGGGTTCTGTCCCGCTGCCTCCAAATCACATTTGAAAACAGTTTATTTCACAGTTCCTACTTTTTTAAACCCACGGGGAAAGAATGGGAGCGTCAGGTCTGCTCGTGGGGACACCATGTGGTGAGAAGTGGATAAAGCGGTTCAAAGGCAGGTGTGTGGGCCCCCCTGGGGGAAGCACGCTCTGCCCTGGCACAGAGCGGACGAGCCTGGATACACCCACGTGGTGCTGGGGCATCTCAGGAGGGCTCTGTGACTCAAACACGGTCCTGGACCCCTGGGAAGGGGACCACGGGAAGGCCGGCCCAAACAATGCTCAACACAATGATGTCACCGACGTACGCGTAGCACAGGAGTTACATGGCTGAGTTGGGGCAAGAGGCCTGCTGGGGTCTCCCAGGAAGACGTGGGGGACACAGCAGCAGGGGCAAAGCTCGTCTCTGGCTGACGCCTGATTTCCTAAGAGAAGCAGCGCCTCACGGAGGACACCAAGGAGCGGCAACAACACGGACTCCACTCAGAAAGCTCGGTTCTCCAGTCTTTATTAAAGCTAGGTCCTCCTGCCAGCAGCTGGGGCAGGGCAGAAGCAGCTGGGCCCCGCAGGGGCACCGAAGGTTCGCACGGAGGGGTGCACCGGGAGGGGCAGCACAGACCCAGACACCGGCCGCACGGGGCCAGCCCACCTTCCCCTTGGCCCTTCCTGAGGCTCCAGTCCCACAGGGAGAGGAGCCCGGGACGAGGACCCCAGCCCTCCTCACCACCCCACCCCACCCCTTCACCCAGCCAGGCTAATCCTCGCCACCACCATCCATCCAGGCCCTCTTCCCACCCACCGACTACTGTGCCTCCTCCCCCCAGCCCCTCGCAGCCTGGCTGCTGGCTCTCAGGCCCCAAGGCC
Source organism: Macroglossus sobrinus (assembly GCA_004027375.1). Lineage (NCBI taxonomy): Eukaryota > Metazoa > Chordata > Mammalia > Chiroptera > Pteropodidae > Macroglossus > Macroglossus sobrinus. The sequence goes on along the minus strand of PVKZ01001799.1, from coordinate 14,047 downwards.
ACGTCTACGCTAAAACGGAAGGAACTAGGTCTAACAGGGAATGCGGTTGCTTCTAAGTCTGTTTCCTGGCCCCACTCACACCCGCCGGAGGCAGTAACACGAGCCACCAGGCCTCAGCTGCCTGCCCAGTGGTTCCCAATGGCCCAGCCCCGAGGGTGGGGGGACTCTGGCCCGGTGCAGGCCTTGCATAGTTGGGTGGTCGGGTTTGTCACTGAGCCATGGGTTCAGGACCTCACCCACAGAGGTGGGCCGCCAGTGTGCAGACGGCCCGCCCTGTGAAGTGGGAATGCAAACAGAAACGCTGCCTGCTTCTCGGTAGAACGACGGACGCAGAGTCAAAGGGACCTGCAGGTGTCATAGGCCGCTGACTGCGGGATGTGAGAAATCCTGCCACCAACCTCAGTCACGTGACACGGGGGTATTCAATCTAAGTGAGCGTCGGGGCGCGGAAGGGTAGGGCCTGGTGTGTCCGCCCGCTCCAGGAGCGGTGGCAGCCCGGGGTGTGGGGGTTGAAGGCGGGGGCCCAGGGCCCCCAGGATCTCTGAGCGTGCCACCCCCAGCGCGGAGGGGAGTACCGAAGGACTTAGCGGGAAGGCTGAGACTGAGCCCGCCCCGCCTGACAAGCACCTGGCCCATCTCTGTGCTGAAGTGGGCTGAGGAGAGTGGGTGACTCCGGAGAATAAGGCTTCAAATCCCCCCATGACCGCGAACACCTGCGACCCGACTGCCCCCGCCCCCCACTGGCGTCGCAGATTTGGTGTCTGGCGTTTGCTCCTCTACCCTGATCTTCGGGCCACACGAGAGATGGAAATAAATATCCTCGGTAGGGTCAGAATCAAAGCTGTCCCAGTCGCATCTCATCACCCCCGGGACCGGGAAGGAAGACTGCCCCCCCGGAAACCTACAAGGCTTCCCCGCGCGGTCCTCAAACCTCCCCAGACGTACGCCAACGACCGGAAGGTCGCTAGGTCTCCCACTGAGGGACGGGGGAAGTCACCTGCAAACCCACCAGAGTCGCCGAGGCTCGGGCCTCCGCCACCCCACCGTCCCCCGCTCGCTGTCGAAGCCGGTTACAGACAAACCGGCCGCCGGTCCCGCACGCCACCCGGGTCAGAATCCCAGGAAAATAAATTATACCGCCCGCCACGCCCTCCGCTTGGCTTCACAGCGCCGACCCAGGGATGCTGCAGGTGTGGCCCAGGTGGCCGCCCCGGCCCTCGCTTCCCCCGGCGCGGCTCTCGTCTCCCCATGCGCCCCCCGCACGGCCGGGCAGGAGGGAAGGCACCACACCAGGACGGGGACCCTCGGCCCCGCGAGGCCAGAGGGGCGGCGGGCAGCGGAGGGAGGGGCCGGGGGCCGAGCGGGCTGCGCCTCCGTCACAGGACGCCCCCCTCGTAGGCACCCGAGGGCCCCGCGAAGGCGGCCGCGGCCTCGGAGCCGAAGCTCGTCCCGCCCGCGAACTCCAGCAGCGCGCTGCCGCGCTCCCCCGGCCCCGCGCCCGCGCTCGGCGGCCCCTTGGCGGGCGCCTCGGGCTTGGGCGCGGCGGCGCCGGGCGCGGGGCCGGGCGCGCCGGCGGCCGCGCCGCGGTGCGTCTTCATGTGCGTGAGCAGGTGCGAGCTCTGCGAGAAGCGGCGGCCGCAGTTGGCGCAGGCGTAGGGCCGCTCGCCCGTGTGCGTGCGCTGGTGCGTGACGAGCACGGAGCGCTGCGAGAAGCGCTTGCCGCACTCGGGGCACGGGAAGGGCCGCTCGCCCGTGTGGCCGCGCCGGTGCTTGGCCAGGTTGGAGCGCTGCGCGAAGCCGCGGCCGCAGTCGGCGCAGCGGAACGGCTTCTCGCCCGTGTGCGTGCGCCGGTGCCGCTTGAAGTCCGAGCTGTGGCCGAAGCCCTTGCCGCAGTCGGGGCAGCGGTGCGGCTTCTCCTCGGCGTGCGCCCACTGGTGCCGCGTGAGCGCCGCGCTCTGGCCGAAGCGCCGGCCGCACTCGCCGCACGCGTAGGGCCGCTCGCCCGTGTGCGCGCGCCCGTGCGCCGTGAGGTGCGCGCGCCGGCTGAAGCCCGCGCCGCACACGCCGCACACGAACGGCTTCTCGCCCGTGTGGCCCCGCACGTGCGCCGCCAGGTGCGAGCCGCGGGCGAAGCGCGCGCCGCACTCCGGGCAGGGGAACGGCCGCTCGCCCGTGTGCGTGCGCCGGTGGCGCGCCAGGTGCGAGCCGTACACGAAGCTCTTGCCGCAGTCGGCGCAGCGGTGCGGCCGCTCGCCCGCGTGGTAGCGCTGGTGCTTGGCCAGCGCCGCGCGCCGCCCGAACGTCTTGCCGCAGTCGGAGCAGATCCACGGGCTCTCGTCCTCGGCCAGCGCCGCGGGCGCCGGCTCGGCCAGCAGCCCCCCGACGGCCGGCCCGAAGGCGCGCAGCCCCCCGCCGCCGCCGCCGCCCCCGGGCCCGCCGCCGCCACCGCCGCCGAAGGGGTCGCAGGCCAGCCCTGCGCCCTCCACCAGGGAGAGCCGGGCCCCCAGCGGCGCGGGCAGGGCGCGCCTGTCGGGCGGCAGCCGCTCCCCGAAGTCCGCGAGGCCCAGGATGGGGAAGCCGTCCGGGTGCAGCCAGGACTTGGGGTGCACGGGGAAGTGGAAGCCGAGCGGGTGCGAGGAAGGCCCCTCGCCGTCTCCCAGGCCGTTGCCCAGCTCCAGGAACCGCCTGTCCGGCTCGGGGGCGTCCTTGCCCCTGGGCGTGGGCGCCGCCGCCGCCGCCGCCTCCTCTCTCGCCTCAGCCTCGCCCTCTCCGTCCGCCTCGCCGCGCTCGGGCCCCTCGGGCCCGGCCTCGGCCTCGTCGGGCCCCGCCGCGGGCGCAGCCTCGCAGGGCTCCCGCGAGGGGCCGTCGCCGCCGGGCTCGGAGCAGCCGCCGCCGCGCCGGTGGCGCTGGAAGTCGGCGCGCAGGCGGAAGGCCTGGCCGCAGTCCGGGCAGCAGTGCGGCCGGTCGGCCGTGTGCACCGCCTGGTGCCGCGCGAGCGCCGAGCTCTGGCTGAAGCTGCGGCCGCAGTGCGGGCACGGGTAGGGCCGCTCGCCCGTGTGCGTGCGCTGGTGCGTGACCAGGTAGGAGCGCCGTCCGAAGCCCGCGCCGCAGAAGGCGCAGCGGTAGGGCCGCTCGCCCGTGTGGATGCGCCGGTGCGTGACCAGGTGCGACTTGTAGACGAAGCGCTTGCCGCAGTCTGGGCACGGGAAGGGCTTCTCGCCCGTGTGCGTGCGCTGGTGGATGGCCAGGTGCGAGCGGTACACGAAGCCCTTGCCGCACTCGTCGCAGCCGAAGGGCTTGACGGCCGCGTGGTAGCGCTGGTGCTTGGCCAGCCGCGAGCGGTGTGGGAACACCTTGCCGCACACGTCGCACGTGGTTTCCGGCCGCCCGGAAGGGACAGCCACCTCGGCAGGGAACGCCCACGGCGCCAGCAGGTTCGCGACTGGCTCCCGGTGGCCCAGGAAGGGCTTCACCTCCGGCCCCTCGGCCAGGGCCCCGAGGCCCCCTGGGTCAGGCCCCCAGCCCTCCGGAGTCTGCGCGGAATCCGAGTCGTCGGGGCCCCACGTCCCAGGCACGTCCCCCACGCCGTAGGCCGCCGACCACAACCCGGGGGGCTCGTTCTCCTCCTCGGCTACCTCCGCCAGGAAGTCCTCGTCGTCGTCCTCCTCGTGGTCCTCCAGGTCATCCGTCCAGAACCAGGCCCCTGAAGGAGACAAGGGAAGGCCGGCAGAGGTGAGACGAGGCTGTGACGGGTCCCCCAGCAGGCTCCTGCCCTGGGAAGTCGAGGCTTCCGCGGCCCTGGCTGCTGAGTACCCGGCCTCATGAGCCCTAAGCTTCGCTCAGCATCCCTCCTCTGGGTGGGGAGGGGTCTTTCGCTCCCCTCATGGGGCAGACCCAGGAAAGGCTGCCCTGGGCCAAGGCCTGGAGCTCTCTGCACTCACCCCAAGAGGCTCCGGCAGCTGTGGGCACTGCCCAGGCCGCCCCGCTGGCAAAGCCCACACCGGCTTGGCTCCTTGAGTGGCTGTGCATTGGGTAGCGGTCCCAAGCTGGCTCATACTGTGCGTAAGCGGCAAGCCACTTCTCATCACAAAGGACAAGGACCCCCAAGTTCCTGCTGTCCTGCCCCTCCTCTACCAAGCCACCCCCGACCTCCCGCTCCAGTGCAGAGCGTGGATGTGGGGGTCATTTCTGTAGGGTTTCCGGGTTTATACGGGAGTGCTGGTGCCTGCCATCATGGAGAGAACTAGTCCTCACGGGCCAAGGCCTGCGTCACACTGGGGGGAACCACCTGGCCCCGCGGGCCCCAGGTGTTCAAGGCACCTGCATGCTTTCTCATGGACACTCTGTGCCATGTGCTGCAGCCCACCCTCAGGCTCCCAGCATCTGTACCCACGAGGGCACAGGAATCCCTGCACCCACCCCAGCCATGCCCACCGTCCAGGCTGAGGCCAATGCCAGCCTAGTGGATGAGTCTGGATCACTGAGTCCTGTCCCGGAGGGAGGGGTGGGTGAGCCTTCCCGCCCCACCTCAGCCACGTCCTGTGGCATTCCACATGCATGGTGACACGGGCACATGGGGAACACAGCACAGTGCTGAGGGAAGCAAAGCCAGACAGAGCTGCAGAGGCGTGACTTCAGCTGTGAGAAGTGTGTGTGTCACATGAAGGGACGACGCAAACAGGTTATTTTTTTCATACTATGCAAAACTTTCTCAGTTTTCTATAGTTAGTAATATTATACCATTACAGTAAAAATAAGCTTGAAACAAAAGTTTCCTGTTATTATTAAGCTGAGTTTATCTCCATCTGCCACCCATGGCCATCAGTGAGTGACGTGAAGTTTTGTGCCCCCAAACAGCACAGACCAGGCCCAGCTCCTCCTCACTGCGAAGGCTGGAGCGCCCCCAAGGGGGCAGGGAAGGGATAGCAGGGACAGGTGGGCTGGGCATTCTTTCAGTATATCAAGGATTTTACGCCTAGACTCTGGTGAGGGTCTTGAGTGGTTTTAATCAGAGACTGTACCACAAGAGACTCAAGCTGAGGAACAAGTATGATGTCTTAGTGGGAGGGGGTGTGTACTCCAAGCCCTAGCCTAGGGTCAGTGAGCACGTGCTGGATGGGAAGGGGACACCAAGGCCAAACGAGAGCCCGCCAACAGGCAGGCTCAGCTCCGCAGGGCTGGCAGGGTGGGCTGCGTCCCAGTGGCTCACCCACACCACCTCTTCCTTGGGCTCTGGAGCAGCAGAAAGCCCCTGGCTTGGGGAGGCGAGCCCTTCCTGCCCCCGTCCCCAGGCACCAAGCAACGGTGGGCTCTGCAGAGGGGGCCAGTCCTGGAAGGAGACTTCGTGGACCCCGTCACTAGCTCTGGAACTGGCATGGCCACTTGTCCAAGGACGAGAACTGCTAACCACACAGCAAGGTGGCACCACTGCCACCGAGTGGGGGTGGGGCAGGGCCGCCAGGCCCCTGGGCAGTCGGAGCTGGCCGCACTCAGAGACAAGACCTCAAGAAGTAGAGGGGTCACTGGAGGGGACCTAGAGGGAGACTAGCTGGCCCTGGGGACAGGCTCTGTCTCTAGTCATCCGCTACCAAAGTGACCCAGGGTCGGGAGGTCTGGCCCCTGCAGAGGGGACAGCCAGCGTAACCATTACTCCAGGCTGCAGTGGGGAGAGTTCACAAGGAGTTTGCTGGCCTCAGACCCAAACCTGTTCTGGAGCCCAGTGAGGGTTCGGCACGTCGACCTGTGAGACCTGAGCCAGGGCAGAGAGGACGCCCTGATAAGGGGTGGGGTCCCCAACTGTGGCCCAAAGGGTCAACTACGGTTGCTGCTTCCAGAACCAAGGCAGAGAGATGGACCTAGGGAGTGAGACGAGCACTTCATCGCCCTGAGACACCTGCCCCTAAGGACGGACCCTGGGTGACCGGTTAGGCCAGGCCCAGTGCTCTGAGGCCTTAGGACAATCCCAGGGGCTCAGAGGGCCCTGTCAGCAGAGCCCCAAGACAGCTCCAGGAAGCATCCCACCTGGGCACTAAGAAAAGGGCCCTGTGGCTGCACAACCGGCACACCTGTGTCCCCGAGCTGCTGGGAGGGGGGCTCGGGGCACACTTTTCTCCAGCCATGTCCCTGCTCCAGAGAAGATGCAGGGACCTGCCAGGTGACTACAAGGGGCATGTGCAAAGGAGAGCGGAACCCTGTCTTCACCCCGGTGAGAAGGTGAGGTGAGGAGGGGGCAGGAAAGGGGTGCGGCCAGCAGAGGGGAGGAGAGGATGCGGGGGAAGGGCAGGGAGACTTTAGCAAACAGGCTGCAATTAAGGAGGACCCTGGATGGACTTGCTCTGCAGGGTGACCACAGCCTCCGCTGATGTGTGATCCCAGCACACAGGTGACACATCTAAGACTATCCTCGGGCTCTGTAGACAGCTGGGGCCGAGGACGAGGGGTGGGGGAGCATTCCAGGCCCACCTGGCCAGCGCCCAGCAAAGTTCACACGGAACACTATGGCTCTACCCTAGGACCTACGAGAACGATGGAGAACGGGGCCCTCCTAGACCCTGTGACACGAGACTGGCCACGCCAGCCCCGTCACCTCCAGGGGGCTCTCCTGAGATGTACCCATCAACAGGGTACACGTCACCAACACCTCAGCCTCATCGTGGAGGAAGCAGCGACATTCCTCGCCAGCCAGAGCCCTCGCAATCTGGAAGCCCAGGAGAGAGCCCAAGGGGGTCCCAGAGCATGTGGACACCCCGGCAGAGAGGCCACCGTGCAACACAGCAGGAAGCGAGGCCCGAGGCTGAGCCCACCGGGGCGAGCCACATCATCGCTGCTTTAAGTCCGCTTCCTCACCTGCCAGGTGCATTAAGCCCGCCCCGGCTGTACCACGGGCTCGTCGCGAGGACACAAAGTGTGCGGGCAAACGCTCCGCAGCACGCGACACACGTGGGGGCTCAGCATCGTCCGTGTTTTTCTGTACTTTTATTGTAACACACATCGGTAAGCTGCTGCAAGGCCATGCAGGCACGTGGCTGGCATGAGACATCCAGGGCCCCCCACTCAGCTGGCGTCGCTCCAGCCCAGGGCCAAATACACCTACTGTGCCAGGACGCCCACTGGTCTTCCTGAAACACCGCGAGATATGCACAGGCCTCCACAAGGCACCGCCACGGAACCGACAGGCCCACGTCCCCGGGGCAGAAACACAGGCTTAGTTCACATTCTTTATTCTCCAGACGAGTAAGGTGGGGCTCAGAGAGAGAGGGGGACAGAGCCAGGTCCCGGGTCTCCAGAGAAGACGCCTGCCACCCTGAGTGCCTCCTGCAAGCATGTCTCCAAAATCTCTCCCGAAGGCCCAGAGCTGCCCACTCAGGCCCTCCCGGGACAGGAGGGAAGGCTGGGGGGGACCCTTGATTGACTCGAAGATGGCCCAAAGGATGGAGAGGCAGAGGACCGGCTGGAGCACGCCGGGCCCGAAAGCCTGCCCGGCCCCGGTACCCAGCCCCGCCAGGCCCTCACCACCAAACGCACGCAGAGGCTCCACGCAAGGACCAGGGACCATTTTTAAAGGCTAAGAGGAGCCTCTAGATTCTCTAAAGATGTCCCAGGGCCTCCATGGACTGGGACCAAGAGGAACCAGCCCGTGAGGCTGAGGCTGGCCCGTGGCAGCCACCCTGTCCCCACGAAGCCCACCCACGGTGCAGACGGCCAGCACCGGGCTGCAGCTGAGGCCAAAGGCTGGCAGAGCGCGGAGGAGCTGTGCGGGCCGAGACCCCACACTCCGTCTCACTCACCTGTGTAGACGCCGGTGACGATGTCTCCCTCCTCAGGACGGGGGCTGTCCGGGACCCACGGCTCCTCCCCCTGCTCCAGCCGGGAGATCAGATCCGGCTTGGGGATTGGGTAGCCTGGTGGGGAACAGAGGGAGCTGCAGGCCCCGCCCTCCCACCACACAGCCCCGCCCCCTCCCGGTCCTCACCTGGGTCCTCTCCTCCTCTCCACCCTTCCAGGACCAGGAGTCCCCACCCTACCCCGCTGTGGGAAACCCCACATTCCCTTCTCTCTGGGAGCCTCGCCTCTCTCCACACCTTCGTCTACGGGGTGCCCGCCCCTCTCCCCTATCACCTGACACCTCACCCCTCCAGGCCTCTGGGGAGCGTGGAGCACAGAGGCCTGACTGGACTGGTGGCTCCCCAGAACACGTCCACCTGGCTTACACACTGCGGGGCCACCGTGAGCCCCACCCAGAAGCAGGGTCACCCCTGAGGCTTCCCAGCACCCCCTTCTCTAAGACCCTGGGGCTCCAGAAGCCACCTCTCAGACAGCTGAGCCCCTGGAAGCCGTCGCACCAGAATGCCCGTGGGGACAAGGGCCCCCACTCACCCAGGGACACCAGGATCCCGTAGTTCTCCTGCATGACCTCCCTGTAGAGGCCCCGCTGTGCGGCGTCCAGCCGTTCCCACTCCTCCAGGGAGAAGTACACGGCCACATCCTCGAAGGTCACCAGCCCCTGGAGAACGGAGCCCCGGTCACCGCTCCAGGCTGCCCCGGGGAGAGGCGGGGCCTCCAGAGGGAGCGGCGGCAGACCGCCCCAGCGGGGCTGACCGCGGCCCTGCGCGGCAGGGACCCCGTCCCCATCCAGGGGTGAGAGACCCAGGTTGGAGCGGGCACATGCCCCGCTCCCACAGGGACAGAGCCCGGATTCACACGCAACTCGGAGGACAGTGCAGCCCAAGGCCCCACGGCCGTGCTGAGTGGCCGCCTGGTGTGGCTCGAGCCGGCGGTCACGTGAGCAGCGTGAGGGCCCACAGCTGGTGGGCACGCAGCACCAACTCGACCGAGCGCGGGCACCGCTGCCTGGCCGGGCTGAGCGCAGCGGGAAACCAAGGCCCAGACAGGTGGCGGGCACTCCAGGTAAGGGGCACAGCCCTACCTAGGGAACGACCCAGGCCTCGGACGGGACTGCACAGGGCAGGTGAGTGGGTGGCAGTCCACACGGCCAGGACGTTCTAATGAGCTGGGAGGGGTCAGCCCCAGGAGGGCGGAACCGCACTCATGGCCTTAGGGCTGGGGACGCCTGGCGCCTTCCGCAGCCCTGTCCCAGGTCACGGTCTGGACTTGGCCTGAGGACTGGGGCCGCTGCCCTGCCCTCAGGGGTCTCGAGGACAGCAGGTGGCAGGCTCCCTGGGGAAACCCTGCCTGGTGAACTGGGCTCCAGATGCGAGGGCAGCTCACCTGAGACCCAGTCGCCAGGAAATCCTCCTCGTCCTCGTCCTCCAGGTCCTCGTCCTCGTCCTCCTCCAGGTCCTCCTCCCAGGCCACGGCCGGACCCTGGGGGGCCTGCGGGGCTGAGGGGAAAGACCTGTTGCGGGCAGCGGCCCCTTGGAGCCCCCAGTGCTCCCCCGTCAAAGCCTGGGCCCCCCGGCTCCGGCCTCAGCTCCCCGCTGCCCCACGCGCGGGCTCCCGCCTCTTACCGTGTCCCTGGAGAACGAGGGGCCTGGCATCACCGCCACGGCGCGGGCGCTCCTGGGGCCCCCACGCCGGGCTCAGCTCCTCGGCCAGCACCTCCTCCACGTCCTCGTCCTCCTGCGACTCCACCTCCACCTGCTCCACCGGCCCTGCCCACGCCCCGGCCACCTGGGCCCCGGCCACGGCCGCCTCGTCCACTGCCTCTGCCTCTGCCTCTGCCTCCTTGTCTTCCTCTTCCTCCTCCTCGTCCTCCTGCTCAGGATCACACTCCGCCCCGTCGTCCGCCCTCTCCAGCTGCACGGCTGGGGAGTCCGGAGCCGCGTGAAGGGCGGCCATCTTCCCTGGACGCAGGCCTCGGCGTCGCCTGCAACACAGACGGCGACAGTGCTGAGCCGCCCGGCGCCCAGCGCCCAGCGCGCTCACCGGCTCCTCCCGCTGGCCCGGGTGGGGCAGGGTGGGGGGCAGGCGTCACCGCCCCCATCGTGGAGGGATGGCAAAGGCCACAGCAGGACGGGGGCTCTCTCCACGCTCTCGTGTGGCACAGGAGACATGCTGTACCCAGAGAGGGGCCCGGAGAGCCCCGCTCCGTGACCCCCCATCATGCGTCTCAGCCTGTACGGACTGCTGCTCCGCTCTTGGAGTAAATCAGAGCTGTATCCTCCAGGACCACGAGAAACAACGCATCCAGGCAGCATGGCCTGAGGGTGGCCTGCACGGCACAGCCCACGGCACCTGCCACACGGAAGGAGGTGCTCACCCAGCCCTTGGCACACACGAACCCGGCCGGCAGGGGCTGTCGGCGGAGAGGTCTACGCATGGGCAGGCTGCAGGCACGTGCGCAGGGCAGAGGCGACGGGTGAGACCAGCCCGGTCACTCACCACCACCCGGCAGGTCAAGCTCCGTCCTGAGAGAGGCGACAGAGCAGAACCCTGAGCACGCGTTACTCCTGTAGCTCCCCGCATCCCGCTCTGTCCCGGGCACCGGGTCATGGGGAGCTGGTCACCGCCATGTCGGCAAAGGCGACATCTCAGAGAACCTTAAATGCTGAACTGTCAAGAGCCTCAGGAGCGTACAGGGTCCTGCTCTCACACCAGCGTCACAGCCCGCTCGACCAGGCACTCAGGGGAGACACAGCCACACAGCGGGGCTCGGGGCTTTGCATCCAAGCGCGGGGAGGGGAGGGAGGCACGCCTGCCCACCAGCTGCGCGTCCTTCTCCAGCCCCAGTGGAGTCCCGAGGGCAGGACAGAGTCGCGGTTCTGACTAGTCAGTTTCTATGGCTCTTGAGTGTAAACCGAAGGACAGGTCCACCGCCCAGCACCGGCTCCATCGCCCAGCACCGGCCCCATCGCCCAGCACCGGCTCCATCGCCCAGCACTGGCTCCATCATCAGCACTGGCTCCATCGCCCAGCACCGGCTCCATCAGGACCTCAGGCCTGAACGGGCTCAGTTCCGGCGTGAGCCACGCCCCCTGCGGTGCAGCAGCCCAGAATCCTGAGACGAGAGCATGACCCCAGAGGGATCCTGAACTTTCAGGCACAGGGGGCAGTGGGCCCAGCCCGGCTCACCTAGCTCTACCAGTGGACGGCATCTACCCCAGAACCCCTAAAACGGGACACATGGCACAAAGACACTGGGCCATGGGGACAGTTCAGACCACTGAGAACTGCTCAGGGCTTGGCTCTAATTCCATAACTTGTCGCCCTTCTCCTAACAGAGCAGCATCCACCCACTTTCTGAACTGCTTTGAGCCACAGCTCTAAAAGCCACACTATAACAGCGAGGGCGCTCAGCACTCACGCAGCTCCTCCCGGAGCCCAGAGCCAGGGGCTGGGGCGCACCAGCGTCCAGGAGCCACCTCTGGCCCGGCCCTAATGCTCCCCCCGAGCTAGCTCCAGCCCATTTTATAGCCACAATCAGTGAACTCAGGTTCACAGGGGAAGGACTATGGCTAAGAGGGCCACCCTGGCCTCCAGTCTGTCCCAGAGCCGACCTCTGTGGCCTCCACAGCTCTCTGGGTGTGTGAAGGTGCCTGAGGTGTAGACACACACATGCCATGTGTCACCCCAGCCACCTCCGGGAGAATGCAGCCCTTCCCAGCACTCAGAGCAATGACAATGCTCTGCCACCCACCACAGGCGCAGAGGAAGGCACAGGTCTCAGGCTGCAAATTCAGGCTGAGCCCAGACGCCAGGCCAGGCCAGGCCGAGCTGCCTCTCTCCTGGCCACCACCCAGGGCAGGCCAGGCTGCCATATCCAGGGACTCACACTCAAAAGAAGAAAACACCGCGGCTTGGGAATGAAGTGGCCCCACGCGCGTCCCGCCTGACCTGTGCCCATGCCCTGCCCTCTCCCCGGAACTCTGTCCCCGCTTCCTCACTCACCCTCCTGAGGCAGCAGCCCCCGGGCCTGCTGCACCCATATTTACACACTTATGGAAGTGCCTGCTCACTACCTGTCTCCAGGACGCACAGTCAGTGCCCCAAAGGTGCAAGTCCCCTTGGCTCCTCTCTGAATCACCCCCACGCCAGACACAGAATCAGCGTTCAAACATTTCCTGGAGAAACGACTCTGAAGTCTGTCGTGAACACGATATACGTGAAATTTTTAAAACTCGGTACTTTGGCCCCGCTGTCTCATTCCACGACAGACTGACCACTGTCGGGGGTCCTGCCACCCGGAGCGCACCCCGCCAGCCCTGGAGAGTCCGCCCCCAAAGAGCTTTGTGCCTCAGGTCCCTTCTCCCAAGAAGTGCAGCTGCTGATGACCAGAAATGGAAGGATCCAGCACTTGTGGGTGCTGGGGCCGGGCCCGCACAGCGGGACACCTGGTATACCTCAACCCAGACTCCAGAACAGAGTGGTTCCAAAGAATGAACCTCAGTAACTCGAGCACTTTCTTTCTGTGGCCCCAGGCCACGTGTGTGCCAGGCCTGCTCCCCCAGACTCGCGCGCTTTCTTCTCCTGCCAGCCTGTCGGCCCACCTGAAACGCACTCTGCTCACCTCCCGCTCAGATGCCACAGGGGGTCAGGTAAGCAGCCTCATCTACACAAACCCCGCGTCATCCCGTACCCTGACTCCTGCAGGAGCCGTGCACCCCAGGACACAGTGCTGCAGACCGTTAGAACTAAGGGGGGGGGCGAAGGGGGACCCCAAGGACAGAAAGGCTGGCAAAGTTGGGCAAAGGGGGACCCCAAGGACAGAAAGGCTGGCAAAGTTGGAAAATGTCACAAATTCTCCACCAAAGTGGAGAAGCAGACATAGAGGAGGAGAAATGTGTTTGTCCAAGTGGGTTCCTTCCCTCTGAGGGGAGCCTCACTGGCCACGCCCCTGAGATTCAAAGCCTTCCAGGCTTTCCCCTCCTCCGGGAAGCCTTCCTTCCGTGACTACCGGGGTCCTCACTGTCTGTCCACCCATGTGGGCTCCCCTCCTCTCCAGGGTTTGCTCCTGGTGCAGGCGTAGCCACGGGCCATCCGGACTCCCTGGCCACGCTGGCCAGCTCCCGCCAGCAACTGCTGAACCAAACCGAGTACCAAAGTCGCCCCACACAGGCGCAGCTAGGGGCCTGACCCTCCCCACGCCCCACCCCCCACCCCACAGGGTCCCTCACCAAAAGCCAGCCCCTCTCCCACCGCTGCGGCCACGTGGGGCAGCCCAGCCCCATCCAACCCCAGTGATGGGTCCCCCACTGCAATCCCCGGTGGAACACACGGCAATAACAGACCACCAGGACCTCCATTTGCGGGCGCGGGCGGACCCAGACAAGGCCCCCAAGGTCACCAAGCAAGCTTATGGGGGCGTCAGGCCAAGCCACCTCCGTTCCTCCGGGGGACTCAGCGGGTCTCGGCCTCCCGCAGAGGCCCCCGGCGGTGACAGCCCCTCCCGGATGGGTGTGTCCCCGTGGGCGCCCACGACCCAGCCCCCACCACCCCTCCCACGCCCCTCCGGCCTAGACGGTGGGGAGCACCCCCCCAAGCCGTCGCGCGTGTCCTCCCCAACCCGCCTCCCCCGCGAGGCCCGCGTGGACCGGCCCTGGGGTTGGGGGGGGGGTCGCAGGCCGCCCCATCCCGCGGGCCCAGGCGGGGGTCGCGCGGGCCGTGCCGGGCGGGGCGTCGACGCGTCCCGTCCCCCGGAGGCGCAGGCAGCGCGCGCGGCGGCCCCTCCGGGCGCGGGCCGGGCCCCGCCTGCCCCGCCGCGCGCCGCGGCCTCCCCGCGGCCTCCCGCGCCCGCGTCCAGGGCCGGCCCCGGCCCGCGCCCGCGCCCGCGCCCACGCCGCACCTGCCGCCCACGCCGCGCGCGCCGGCCCCGCCGCCCACTCACCGCGCGCGCCGCGCCGCGGGCCGCCGCCGGACGCCGGCGCCGGGCAGGGCCTGCGCGCCCCGCGCTGCACAAAGTGACGGCCCCGGAGCTGCGCGGCGGCGGCGCGTGGGCACCGGAAGTGCCGCCGCCGGCCCCGCCCCGCCCGCGCGCGCGGGGGGGCACTTCCGGTCACGCGGGGCGGCGCGCGGCCCCCGGAGGGGGCGTGCGTGGGGCGCGCCACGGCGCCCGCGGCCTGGCACTGGCGCTGCTGTGCGCCGGCGACCC